>CM024761.1:113274461-113345785 GCA_014218235.1 Colocasia esculenta | reverse complement strand
TTCCAAGGACACGTGGCTCGATGGCCAGAGCCCCGTCGCCTTGATGGGCCCATAGGCCTGGGAGGCTGAAAATTGCCTCCACAAGACATAAATTGAAAAGGGCAATTAAGGCAAAAGTTGAAGACAATTAGACTTCTAAATCAACCCAAATTTGTTACCAACCATATTATGGAGTTTCCTAATGGTTCTACTCAAATTGGGGGTGATAATCCTCAGATTTAGGAAATGATTAATCAAAACTCAGAGCTCCCCTTTCCTAGTTGCAATAGGACTCCTAACAACCCTAAACCCTTAAATACCCATCATAAACCCCTTAAGGATGAGTTATCAACTTGTTGGGGTCGTGAGGAGCACAACCTGAGCAATAGAGGAGGTGGAGATCGCCCCCAACTGGAGCTCTCTTCCCCAACTTGCTTTCTGCATCGACCTACAGAAGACCTCTCCTAGAATGCTCAAAAGTACGTATTCTCGAGCCAAACATAAACAAATCATATACATGTTAAAGTTCACCAAGTCTAGTTTCATATGTACCTATTTTCCCAAATTTTCATCAATCATCATTGAGTATTAAGTGTTTTCCAAGAGTCGCACATGATTAGGGTTTTTAGTGTTCATATCATATTTCATGCATTCCAAGACCAAATTGAGTCAAACCAAAAGCGTAGTTCCTCCTACTCGTTGTTCTCTACCACTTTATGTTCAAAGTTTTGTCTAAAAACCTCTAGATGTTGAGTTATAAGTCAATCAAGAGCAACTGCATCGTTCTTGCTGCTCTTGGGCAAGAACCATGAACGTGACCACTCCAGACATCACGTTCTTCACCACCTAAATGCAACGTACAACCCTGTCGCATTTACCTGAATAGCGACCGACCATCCTGTTGTGTTCAAGGGTCTATCCCATCAGTCCCGCACATCAAATTGTGTATTGAATGGAATTCAGTGCACTTCAAGAATGCGACCAGTCATACCATCGTGATTTGGTCATGTTTCCCACCCTTGGTTTTTATGCAAATTTTTATATTGAAATTTTGAAAACCCCTCTAGAATGCAATGCATCGCATCATCATGATTCGTACTTTTGCGGCCTGTTGACAGTCACGTCATGAAGGTGACTGTTCACCCCGTCGCATTTTGAATCACGTAGTGACGTGTCGGCCTGTCGGCCTGTCGCAACATGAAGGTGACCGACACACTTGTGGCGTTTATATATCGCAATCGGTTTCTACATTGATTCCTTCAAAATGCGTCGGTCAGACCCATCACAATTTGAAAGCGACAGGGATCTCGTCGCGATTTGGAAAACCGACTGTGTACCTGTATTAACTGCTAACGATCTTGGAAATAGCGACGAATGAACCCTTCGCGATTCTAATGCCTACCTGAGACTGCTTACTCAGTTTAATGTGTTAGTCTTGCATGTTATGAGTTCTACAAGCATGTTCAGTCTGTCCAGTGGCTTAAAACTTGTTAACCAATGAAAAAGTCATAACAATCACAGCTTAGGCTATTTGTTCTTAATTGATTGATCTACTCTCTTATGATTTATTATAATCATCTTGTAATATAGCTTATTAAAGTGAATCATATCATGTTAAAATACTACAAAGCATGTTGTTATAAATGCAAGTTCTATATTGTGTCATCATGTTACTTGCTTTCCGCTTGCTTTATACCGATGGATGTATTGAAGCACATTCCACACTAAACTCTTGCACAAATAGGCAGCCTTTCTTAGGGGATTGGAAACTCTATATTGGTCATTTCGTACTTGTAGACTAGGGACCTTTCCTCTAAGACCTCTGTAAATCTCCGTACTCCGTGGATCCCTCATAGAGACTGAGTTAGTTGTACCATTGAGGTTCCTAGAAGATAGAGTACTCTTCCTTTCTCATCTCTTCTCATGAGTGTGACTATAATCATGGACTCAAGCCATTAATGTAAAGAGTTAAAAGTGTAAATTGCATCATTATGCTGCCAAAATTTTCTCTACTATTGCCATCATGAAATCATATTCACATGACTTGTCTTTCTTGAAATCATCATGAAAATGACATTACATCGTATGCTTCTTGTAACTCTTGTTATTGGCCATGAATGACAGTGGCATTTGAAATTACTTGAGATGCGGATCGGGTACAGCGAGTGTCAAAGGGCTCCAGTCTAGCCCCCATGATAGAGAGTCATAAATATATTGTTAACCATGGTATATAATAATTACTGGCGTTGCATCTGCGCTGGAAGTACTTGGGTTGAATGCTAGATACAATAACCCACGCACGCATGTGGGTGTGCATTCCAATGTGGCATAGATCCTTAGTGCACATTAGTGTCATCGTGCCTGATTACTGTTACATGTTAAAAGCTCTTGCTCGTGCGTGGTTGCTTGCTTGCGTGATGGACATCCTATGTTCTTGCAATTAAATGATATCCTACGTGCTTATACATACTATTCTACAACTAGTTTATCTTGATACGTCATTCTAGATCTTGTTCAATCACTCTTGTTCAATCTATCTTGTTAACATATCGTGTTTAATGGATCATCGTTCATGCATATCTTGATATTCGTGCATACCTAGTTCTAAAATCTAATCACTTATATCATTGTTCGCACATGAGATATAAATCCTATTGGGCTAGTTTGCTCATTCCCTACTTTTAACATAATAGGTGACATTCATGAGGAAGCTGAAGGCCGTGACTGGATGGAAATGCATCAGAGTGATGAGCGTGTCCCAATCTAGTGTCTATCATTGGTTGTTGAGAGTAGATTGAGGGAGTAGGTAGTGAGCATATATGTAATTTTCCTTTTCTTGAGTTGATGTTAGTTTAAAGTCAATGGAGTTGTATTCAACATTATGAGTAGGTGAATAAGAGTTGATTGTGTTCATTATGGGCCCTTATGTTTGTGTTGTTACACATCTAACACTCGCTAGCTAGAGGATTATTTGTCAACTGCTCATGTCTCAGAATATCAATTTTTATCTAAATATATCCACTGCGTAATTCTCGGGACGTGACAGTTTAGTTGTATTAAAACCTAGGAAACAATAGGGATATTTAGTCCTAGGTTTTGAGTGATACCCAATAATCTACGTCATGGAAATTACATATAGTGCCTGGTGAGAATGGGTAGAGATGGGGAAAAATATTAGTTGAATGAACTAAGCACCCATACCCATCAACCTTTATGATATAACTAAGGACATTAATTGGTTGTTGTCCTTTTCTCAGAAACTTCATCAAGTCCTTAGCAATGGCCCGCAATCAATGGCAAGTCATGCAAGAAACCATAGTAGGACTCACTCAAGCCCTGCAAAATATAGTTCAAGCAGAAAATCAAGTTGGAGCTAGGAAAGGAGTGTAATCACAGAATTGATCCCCAAATAAAGATGATGAAAATAAAGAAAAGGACCGTGTTCGCCACCAAAGTAGTTGCAAAGATGATTATGAGAAGAATAGATGCTAACTACCTTGGAAATAGGGAAAAGAATGCAGAAGGAACCTGGTTCAATGAACACAACAAGGTGCGTGTCGCTTTCTTAAGAACGCGACCAGATGTTCGTCGCCTTCTGCAACAAAAGAAGGAGACTATTGTTCTTCTTCTTTCTGCTCCTCAGCCAGCCAAGGAACAAGAGCCTCGTGCTTTTACTATCTTTTCAAACCTGCCAAGAACATCAAAACAAGAAAAAAACTATTAGAAACTCGTTTTGTGGAGTATTAATCCCAAAGTATATGAAGAACATAACAATATGGAGGGAACTCACATGAGAGTGGTGTTTTAACCCCTCTAGGTGTTTAAAAAGGGTGTGTGGGATGTGATCTAATGAAAAACTACGAAAAGAAAGAAATCTAAACGTGCATGCATGAAGAAAATTGAAAAAAAAAGGATGAAGAACATGAGAGAGAAAGAATAGAGGGGAAGAAAATACCTGGTGGGCACTTCCTGGTCGTCTACAGGCTGAGATGTTTTCTGGAGTTTCATAGCTCTCTGGGAAAAGAGAAGTTGATGCCAAGAGTTTTCAAAACTGTGCTCTATCGACACTTTTATAGGCCATTATTCCTGATTTGGATGGAAAGGGAATAATTTGCTGGAATCCAAGTTTAGGCAATTGTGGTGGTGCAAGGAGAGTTAGAACGTGGCAAGGAGGTTCTGAGGAAGGTTTCCTCCATGTTTGGCAATATTTGAAGACCTCTAGACCCATCAAAAGATGGATTATTCATGAATAGTAAGGGTCGGAGTGGGAATAGGAAAGCCACATTGCGTGTGCATGTGAAGGAACCAGAACGCGAATGCTTGTCTATCGCCACCAGATCGCGATGCCTAGATACGTCGCCTTCCATAGAAGGAAGTCTTGAAGCATTTTCTGGAAAATTTTCAGGAAATTAAAAGGCCAAATGAGAACGCGACGTATCAGGGTGTCGCCTTCTTGAAATGATCGATTATTTCCTGAAAGGCAATTGATGGAGGGATGAAAGTGACAGGTAGGGCGATCCTTATGAATATGAACACGACAAGGATGTCGTCGCCTTCATGATCTTTCAACACATGTGTGACGGCCTTGAATATTTATGCCTAGTAAGGCTCCTTATCCAAGTCCGCCTCCCGCAATCGGACCGAAGTCTCACAAGGGATATCTCACACAAGTGTCCAGTAGGAATATAAAAGATAATCTCAAGAAAGTACATGTTCTTATATTCATTCACAACACATTACACTGTCCAATTGCATTATTACATGTCCAAGAGAAAAGTACAACTACTTGGGGCATATCCCGAGGGAGCAAAGCTTACACAACACTAACTATGATTGAACTGTTGGTGGTACAAGTCTGCTACAACGCTGCTGGGAGCCCACACACGGCTACCACCTGAAAAGAACTGTAAGGGAGTAAGCCTCAACAAGTCACTGGCTCAGCAGGGACCTCCCAAAAACAACACCTAAAAAGGAAGAGACCTTAACCACAGAGGGACACCGATGTCCAAACCATAACATAGTCGCATTAGACATAATTAAACTGCAATTAAATAAAACTCACTATCTAGCACAATCTGCAGAAACTACAAAAATTGGGAGGGCTGGTATAGAAACACCAGACCACAACAAACAGCAATGCCTAGGCCACAAGCCTCACAGGCAGACCACCACAACAACTGAACGCCTAAGCCACAAGCCTCACAGGCAAACCATTGCCTATGCTACAAGCCTCACAGGCAACCTACCCATATAGGGTAACAGGACTGGCATCAGCAAGCAAGCCATCATGACACATTAAACCACACTCTGAAGCTTACCCAAAGAAGGGTAACACAGCCAGAAGGTCACACCACATGACCTCCATGAAACACAAATTCACCTCAACACCTGAAGAGGCTGGTACATGACGTATCACAACACAAAGCTACCCACGAAGGGTAAGGGTACCTACCACTATGAGGTACCACCACAGAGCCACAACCACAATGATAAAACCTCAACCAGCGAGTCACTACACACAAGCCACAATTAGTGGAAAAGCACAAGTCGGAAAGGAATGACGCCACTATACGAGAACGGACTACTGGTTCATGACGCCAATATCCAACCCGAACAACACAGCACAAGAACTACCTCTCAGTCTTGTAGCCACGGACACTCCAGTCTAGTTACCGCTCCACAAACACACAGAGTAAGCCAACCAATAGTGGAGACCAACCAACACACACCTGCAGACCACACAACTACAGGCCCATGCCTAGCACCTTTAGGGACTATGGCCTAAGCTCCCTAAAGTGAGGCACTGGAAGGACTAGCTGGGGCCCAGTACGTCTACTGGTGTCCGTACCCCCACCACGAGCACGCTACAAGCGACTAAACACAAACTCTCACAAGTCGCTGCCCCTCTACCGTCATTCCCTCAGCCGGACGTACAACTCAAACACAGGAGTGAGGGTGTCCAGGAAGGCGCCACAGACCTCAATGGTACACATAGTATCGAGACAAGCCCCGAGCACAACGTGTCTGGATCACACAGAACCTGGGGTCTCTGACTTGAGCGGCATTCCGGAATAGGCGCCAAACCGCCAAACTCGGAAAACACATAAACCACACCAGTCATTTGACATTACCATAAAACTTATATCACGGTACATATACCGCAATTAGCTCGTCACTGGTCACCATGTGACCTCCAAGCACCCATACACTTAAACAAACGTGAACCACATAAACACCTAATAACCTTGCCTGTCATTGGTCATTTCATGACCTCCATAGCAACACACTAAACCATAATGCACATTAACCACATAATTAACATAATTACTTAACTCACTAACCATTCATAATCTAAATCACTAAGCCTATAACATGCTTTACTAATTATGGAGACAACTTAAACACCTTAACAACATCTTAGAAAACCAGGGATAGGTCAATACCAGACCATCACAGCCCAACCATCACAACACATCTCGGAAGCCAAATCGCGACGAACACAGATGTCGCCTTTAAGAACGTGACGACCTACCCCGACGGGATTCAAGGCCTAACGCGATAGGGCCCAATGTAGCGACCATATTGTGACGGCCCGATACATTACCTTCAAGCAAAATGGTCAACACTGACAGTCAAAGAGAAAATCATGATGCAATGATACGTCGCGACAAAGACCACACTAAACCATACACAAAATTGTGATGAACCACACCGACACATTTAACAAGAACCCGATGGGTCAAGTGTCGCGTCCCGACCAGTTGGTCCAACCCAATCGAAACACATGAACGTGACGGCCCAAGGCATCGTGTTCCAAACCAAAATGCGATGGTTCAGTCTGTCGCCTTCTCAGGCAGGTGGCTGAACCCTCCTTCCTCCTCCAGAAACCCATTCCACACACCATACCATTCATACATAAGCTTATAAAATGGAAGTTAAACTACCATATGCCATTCTATCATGCTTTAAAAGCTATAAGCCATAAAATAAAAGTGGAAGTCTTCCCCAACTCAGAGAGCCCGTAAAATGCGAAGAACACCACACCACCGGCGTACCCATGCTCTGGGCACCCTCATTGCGTGGAAACCGCGCCGCACGAACCACCTGGAAGTCAAAATCGCCAAAATGTCGCACAACAACCTCCCCCTCATGCCAGAAAGAGCTCCTCTGCTCTGTCTGGCTAAAACAAAGCAATTAAACACTCAGTCAAAATCGCGATGGAGACAGACATCACGTTTAAAACACCTTAAATGCGATCGACCTGACTGTCGCCAATCGCGCCCCGCACCAGAAAGGTGGTTGGTGAATCGCGACATAGGTAGCCGTCGCGTTCAAAACGCAACGACACACCCCATCACCTTCTTCACCAAAAAACCTGTGGGCTAAATGGGCTGAGAGCTAAAGCTTACAACGCCCACACAAGGCACAAAGGCCACGAACAAGGATCTATGACCCTACATTGGTCATGAGCACCACACTCACAACCCGTTAAACTGGATTCGAACGATCCTGCCGTTACAACATGACTCATTCAAAGTGTCCATTCTCCTTACATGAGTATCAGATTGGCACACGGTTTGCGGTGTTGGGTTCCCAACTTAGAGAGCTACAAGATGATGATGAATATTGATAGATTTGATAAGAAAGAGCCCACCAGAGTGATGAACTAGTAGAGAGGTACCGTGATCGGATAAAGCCAGCTTGATGATGATGAGCCAAAGTGGGGAGTCAATGATGTGACAAAGAATTTGGCTCAGCTTATGGGTCAGAAATGGGTGTCTACAAGGAGCTGACGATCTGCATCACAATTTTCGAAGCTTGAATCCACCTCATTTTTATGGATCCCCTAACCCAGATGAGGATGAAAATTGGCTAGAGGAGATGGAAAGAATCTTCCAAGTAATGCAATGCACTAAGCAGGAGAAAGTGTTACTGGCTACTTTCCAATTTAATAAAGATGCTAGGGTGTGGTGGAAGGCCACATCAGCTCACTTGCCTAATGTGGTAGAACTAGAATGGGAAGGGTTCTTAGAGATATTCTAGGAAAATTACTTCTCCGAGAGGTGCAGGAAATGAAGGCAGCCGAGTTTTCCGCATTGAAATAAAGAAGTAAGTTAGTGGCTGAGTATGAAGCTCAGTTCTCGCGGTTGGCACAGTACGCCCCACATCTGGTGGGCACGGAAAAGTTGAAGGCCAACCGGTTCATGGATGGGCTTAGGCCCTTGTTCATTGCGAAGCTAGGACCATACAACATCCGTACATATGCGGAGATGGTTCAGAGAGCTCAATTGGTAGAAGATACTATGGCCAAGGTAGAAGGCTTAAGGGGAAAGGAAACAAAGTCGGTCTTTGTAAAGAAAGGAGCGGCTAATACATCAGGGACCTTCCACAACAATAATAACAACAACCACAACAACAAAAAGGTCAAATACTGGTAAGGACTATGCTATAGACAAGAAGGTCAAAGTGGAAGGAAGATAGTTAGCTGAGAACTGTCGTTTCTGCGACAAGCTGGACACCGAGCAGAGGAATGTTGGAAGAAACTCAGAGCCTACTTAAGGTGTGGTGGACGTGATCACTGCATACTTGACTGTCCCATGCTGAGAGATCAGCCTGGGCGAGCACAAAATGTACCACGATGTCAGGGACGCCTTAATGCAGTGATAGAAGCTGACCTACCCAAGGAATTGGGTATGGTGGAAGGTGCCATTCTTATTCATTCTCAATCTACTTTTGCTCTTATTGATATTGGAGCTATATATTCATTTGTTTCCACCGCATTTGTTGCAACTCTACCTGTTAAACCAGTTGTTATGAAATCCAAAATACTATAGCTTCTCCCCTTGGCTCTGAATCTAAGCTTACACACTACCTGCCTGAATGTGAAACCATGATTAGCGGGTAGAATCTCCCTGCCAATCTTATCTGTCTAGATATGAAGGGGTATGACGCTATATTGGGTGTCTACTGGTTTATAAGTATGATGCCAATGACATTGTCGCATAGGAGGGTTACCTTTGCAAGACCAAATCTCCCAAAACTATCTTTTCTTGGCATCCGTTACCGCTCACACCCTATCATTATCTCATCCCTTAAAGCTTCCAAGCTGATCAACCAGGGTTGTGACACTTTCCTAGTTTCAGTCATTACGACTGAAAAGAAGAAACCACTCTAGAGGAAATTCCCATAGCCAGAGACTACCCCGATGTCTTTCCAGAAAACTTACCTAGAATACTACCTGAATGAGAGGTAAATTTCACTATTGAATTACTCCCTGGGGCAGCCCCTGTATCTAAAGCTCCATATCGCATGTCCCCTACTGAATTGCAGAAGCTGAAAATGCAGATCCAAGAATTGTTAGATCAAGGTTTTATCAGGCCCAGCACATCCCCATGGGGTGTGTCGGTATTATTTGTCAGAGAGAAGGATGGAACTATGAGACTCTGCATTGACTATCGTCAGTTAAATCAATTGATGATAAAGAATAAGTACCCACTGCCCTACATTGACGAGCCGTTTGATCAGATATCTGATGCACAATACTTCTCTAAGATCAGGCTACCATCAACTAAGAATCAAGGAAGAAGACATACACAAGCAGCATTCTGGAGTAGATATGGTCACTACGAGTTCGTGGTTATGCCTTTTTGCTTGACGAATGCTCCAGCAGCCTTTATGCAACTTATGAACAACATATACAGGTCGTACTTAGACCAATTTGTATGGTGTTGATTGATGACATCCTCATTCACCCCAAGTCTAAGAGCATGAAGAACATTTGAAGATTGCTCTACAAGTGCTCAACTCTATGTAAAACTTAGAAAATGTGAATTCTGGATGGAGGAGGTATCTTTTCTTGCTCACATCATATCCAAAGAAGGTCTCTTTAGATCCGTCTACAGTAGAAGTAGTGAAGAACTGGAAAGACCAACAACTGTGTCTAAAATTAGAAGCTTTCTGGGTCTAGCTGTTACTATCGTTGCTTCATTAAAGACTTCTCAAGATAGTTGTACCATTGACTAGACTTACCAGGAACCCATTCACATGGACTACTGAATGTGAAGATAGCTTCATGTCATTGAAGGAGCACTTAACTTTTGCGCCTGTACTGACGTTACCAATAGCTGGAGGTAGCTTCGAAGTTTACACTGATGCATCAGGAATTGCCCTCAGCTGTGTATTGATGCAAAATGGGAAGGTGATATGTTATGCGTCCAAACAATTGAAGAAGCACGAAGATAACTACCCTATGCATGATCTGGAGTTAGCAACCGTAGTCTTCGCTCTGAAGATATGCGACATTACTTATATGGTGAGAAGTTCATTGTATTTTCTGAACATAAAAGTTTTGTGTTGGCCGATTTACGGTTGGCAGCAAGACTAACCTAGAGGGGGTGAAAAGGTAATCTGAAAAACTGAAATAAAATCACCACTTAAAAATGTTTGGTTAGTCTAAATAAGCGTGTGCAAGGAAATTAAAGGTGCGGAAGCAAGCACACAAGGAACACAGAGATTTATCCTGGTTCGGCCCTTCCCACATGGAAGTCCTACGTCTAGTCCCCAAGCAAACTCTTGGGATTTCACTAACCAAGGGTACAGTCCCCCTTTTAGGACATACAACACCTAGTACCACAGCTGGTCTTCTTCTCTTTCCCGGGCAAGAAGGAAGCCCACTATTTTACCTCAGCCAGGTACTTCTTTTATGAGCTCAGAAGCAACTCACTGGTACACACCCCAGTAGGCCTTCCCTTCAACAAGGGGAACGCTTGCACAACAATCCTTCTCTTCTAACCGAAGAGGAACACTTCTTACATAGAAGCTAGGACTGAATCCCCTAGATCAAGCTCTAGATAAACGATAGAATGCTTGATCTGAGACTGAGCCTAAGGAGGAAAGAGTTTACAAGGCAGACTCTCCTCAAGCTAAACCCCAGATCTCTCTCTCAAATACACAAAGACATATAGAGAGAGAATGAGGAAGAAGGAAGAAGGAAGATGGCTTGAAGCTTCAGCTTGAATGGGCTCGAGCTCTCTTCCTTCTTGCTTGAGTGGTGGAGTTGGATGCTCACGGATATACACTCTTATGATCTTCAGGTTTGCTCACTCATCCTCTTTCTCTCCTTTTCCTTCGCCTTTATGGAGCAGCTTTGAACAGATCCATTGACAGATGACCATTGGAGTTCTCTGATCCGTTGCTCATCTTCTTCTTCATCTTCATTCCTTAGAGTCTAACAGCGTCCTTATTATGCCTGCTGCTACTTAGAATGGAGGAAGATATTCCACTGGTGTGTACTTCCAAGGATGTCAACAGTAGGTCCAAGATGTTGACTAAGTGTAGAGGTGGACCTGTAACATTAATGCAAGGTAGATGATTAGACTCGTGAAGTCTTTTGTCAATGGTTCATACCTCTTTTTTCCTTCTCTCCATGTTTTCCTGTAGATAGCTAGGAATAGAATGTAGGTGCTTTTCCTGCTGACAACTTGCTATAAGACCTTTTTATCTGTCAGACAAATGACAATATAAGAGTTAGAAATTCATTTGAATTCTCACTGGGCGCTAAAGGTATTTTGAAACATTTGAAATGAGAGGCAATTATTGTCTTAAGGTAGTTGATGTTTAAGTTAGAAGACAATCAATGTTCAAATAGAGTTGATGTTTACAACGTAATCGATGTTCAAAGAGAGTTGATGTTTAAACATAATAGATGTTCAAATGAAATCGATGTTGAACTGAAATCAATGTTGAACCGAATCGATGTTTTGATGAAGTCGATGATCAACCGAAAATGAGGTTCAACAGAAGTCAATGTTTAAGTGATCGATGTTCAACCGAAATCGATGTTGAACCGAAATTGATGTTTAACAGAAGTCGATGTTTAGTGAAATCGTTGTTCAACCGAAATCGATGTTTGAATAGTAATCGATGTGGACTTATGTTCTTAAATCTATGTGGCACTTAGTCAGTAATCGATATGCATTGAAACAACCGATTTAGCTTTCCAGTGCAAATCATGAAATGATAATGCCATAGTATATTGTATTTATGAGGAATCATGATATTAAAAATATTCATGAGTTTTGTTATCACCAAAATAAAGGATAAATTATAAAGTGGTTCAACAGTTTGAAATGTTTTGAACATGAGACAGCGGAGGTGTTTGGTATCTAAAAGACTTCGACTTCACTATCCATATCACCTAGGTAAGCAAATGCCGTGATAGATGCTCTTAGCAGGAAGCCAATGGCTACCTTATCAAGTCTTATGGTGGGAGAATGGTGATTGTTAAAGTTTGCCCAACTGAATATAGATGCGGATAAAAGAAAGAGGTGTCTAATACTAGTGTTAGAGCACAACCCACTCTATTGGAAGACATCCGTGTGCTTCAAGACAATGACCCCATGCTTGTAGAAGTAAAGGTTAATTTGGACCAAAGGCCAAATTTTTCCTTAGCAGAAGATGGAAGATTATTGTTCTGAGGGCGAGTCTGTGTACCCGATCATATGGAGACAAAGAAAGCAATCATGGATGAAGCTCACAGATAAGTATAGCATCCCCTAGAACTACTAAAATGTACCAAGACTTAAAAGGGAGTTTTTGGTGGCCTAACATGAAAAGGGAAGTGCAGAATATGTTGCCAGATGCTTAACTTGTCAGCAAATCAAAGCAGAACACTTACAACCTGAAGGTAATTAAAACCCCTAGAGATTCCAACATGGAATGGGAAGGTTTAGGGATGGAATTCATCTTTGACTGCCTAAATCTAGAAGTGGATTTGATGGTATATGGGTGATTGTCGACCGCTTGACCAGTCCGCTCACTTCTTGCCAATTAAGAATAGGTGGACAATTGATATTCTAGCTGCTTTGTATGTGAAGAAATTGTCAGACTACATGGATACTTGTATCCATTGTGTATGATAGAGACCCACGATTTACATCCCATTTTTGGAAAAGACTACACTATTCTTGGGATCTAAATTGAACTTTAGCAAGGCTTTCCATCCATAGACTGATGGTCAGACAAAAAGAACGAACTAGTGATAGAAGACATGCTCAGATCCTGTGTTCTAGACTTTGGAGGTAGTTGGCATGAGCATTTACCTCTTGTTGAATTCACCTACAATAATAGCTATCAAGCTAGTATTCAAATGGCACCTTTCGAGGCACTGTATAGAAACAGCTGTCGATCTCTGATCTGCTGGTATTAGGTTGGCAAGAGGCAATTGTTAGGTCTAGAGATAGTGAGAGAAACTATAGAAAAGGTGAAACTCATTAAAGAAAGAATGACAGTGGCATAACAGAGGCAGAAGGCCTATGCAGATACTAGAAGGAGGGATCTAGAGTTTCAAGTTGGCGATCATGTATTCCTAAAAATATCTCCAAGCCGTGGAATTAGAAGGTTTGGAATCAAAGGCAAGTTGTCACCAAGATTCAGTCCTTTTGAAATCCTTGAAGAGTAGGTGAAGTTGCATATCGTTTAGCATTGCCTCTACAATTGGATGGAGTACACAATGTATTCCACATATCTATACTGAAGAAGTATGTATGTGATCCTTTTCACATCATAGAATATAAGCCCCTGGTGTTCCACCAAGACGAGACTTATGAGGAGAAGCCGGTTAAATTATATACTGTTAGTGGCACCAGTTAGAAACAAGGTTATTCCTTTGGTGAAGGTCAGATGGAATCAACACTTAAGAAGATGATACATAGAAACAGAAGAAGCTTTGCGCAAGACGTTTTCAGAACTATTCACAAGTAAGTAAAATTTTCTCTGTTTATGAATTTGGGGACCAAATTCTCTTAAGTGGGAAAGGGTGTACCACCCCAAAAAATTCATAAATGAAAAATGAGCAATAAATGGAAAAATACAACTAGTATTATCAAAATAGTTTTATGGGTCAAACATACACTCTTCGCCTAAAGAAAAAAGCCAATTAGCAATAAATCCCCAAAATTCGTAGCTCAAATCGGGCATAAATTGAAAAGACAATTAGGGCAAAAATCTAAGACAATTAGACTTCCAAATCAACCAAATTCGTGACCAACCATATTATTGAGTTTCTTAATGGTTCTCCTACTAAAATTGGGGTGAGAATCCTCAGATTAAGGAAGAGATTAAACAACTCGGAGCTCCCCTTTCCTAGTTGCAATAGGACTCATAAACAACCCTAAACCCTTAATAATCATCATAACCCCTTGGGGACGAGTTAACAACTTGCTGGGGTTGTGAGGAGCATAGCTTTAGCACCATAGGAGGTGGAGATCGCCCCCAACCGGAGCTCTCTTCCCCAACTTACAGAAGACCTCTCTTAGAACCGCCCAAAGGTTGTTCTCGGTCAAACATGAACAAATCATATACCATGTAAAGTTCACCAAGTCCAGTTTCATATGCACCTATTTTCCCCAATTTTCAACAATTATGCATTGAGTATTAAGCGTTTTCCAAGAGTCGCGCATGATTATGGCTTTTAGTGTTCATATCATGCTTCACACATCCCAAGATCAAATTGAGTCAAACCAAAAGCATAGTTCTCTCCTACTCGTTGTTCTCTATTGTTGCCCAGATAGCAAGCCCAGAGGGGGGGGGGGAATGGATTGCTAAAAATCCGTCTTGTAAAAATTCCTGTAAATAAACAAACTTGACGGACAACACTAAGATCGATAGTTAGAGTCAGTGTTAATCAAAACAAAGAGAAAAATCACACAGACACAATAGAAAATTTATCCTAGTTTGGATCTCCAATCCCAAGAGTCCTACGTCCAGTTCCCAATCAACCACTTGGGATTCCACTAAACAAGGGTATAGTCCCCCTTAAGGACACTTACTGTGACGGACCAGGGTATTTATGCTCATTATGGCTCCATATCCAGATCTGCCTCCCGCGAAGGGACCGAAGTCTCACAAGGGATATCTCCACAAGTGTCCAGTAAGAATATAAAGACACTACACAGTAAAAACACAAGAAAGTACATGTGCTCATACCTGCATATAATAATTTACAACTATCCCATTACATTATTACATGTCCAATTCCTGGGGCATACCCCAAGGGAGCACAAGCTCACACAACTAACTACTACACTACTGCTGGTGGTACAAGTCTGGCCACAACCTCTCCACAAGCCGAACCAACGGTAAGCCCTGAAAAGAACTGTAGGGGTGAGCCTCAACAAGTCACAGACTCAGCAGGGACTACCCAAAACAACAACAAACTACGGACACCTCAACCCCAGAGAGTCTCATTGGCAACACCAATAGCCAAACCATTTCATGCTCACAACAATTGAACTTAAACTGCAATTAATATGAACACCTTAATCAAACTAACCTCAAGGTAAGAAAAGCAACAGGACTAGTTTTGCACCACTAGTCACACAACAACTGAAACGCCTAAGCCTTAAGCCTCACAGCAAACCATAATAAGAATTGGTCGCCACGCTTTAAGCCACACAGGTAAGTCACTGCCTAGGCTGCAAGCTTCCCAGGCGAACCTCACCTCGTGGGTAATAGGACAGCCACCAAGTGCTTCCATTAAACCCAAACCACGATATATCAGAAGCTACACACACCAGGTAACATGACCGGCTACAGCGGGCCAATCCATCACACACGAAAACCATATACGGAAGCTTACTCGAGGAAGGTATGCACATTGAGTGGAAGGTCACACCACACACCTCCACGAACACAGTTCCACGTCAACACCAGAAAGACTGGTATACGATGTACCACCACAAATCATTACCCACACGGGGTACAGTACCTATTACCACAAGGTACCAACATAGAAACTGCAAGTAAACCATGCCGTAACAGGACACCCCATAGCGAGCTAAACCACATTTGGTGAGTCAACACTCACCAACGATAACCAAAACTGTGCCACCACTCGGGCACACCACAAGCCACAACCGCAGTCACAACTGTGCCAACACCAGGGCACACCTCAAATGAGTCAAACCTCGATTACGAGTCACAAACTCACAACCCACAGCCAGTGGCAAAGCACAGGTCGGAAAGGAACGACGCCACCACACGGGAACGGACTACTGGCTGATCAGGGCAATATCCACCCGGACAACAACACAAAGACAACCTCTCAGCCGCGTAGCCACGAACCCTCAGTCCAGCTACGACTCCGCAAACTCACAAGTCAAGCAACTAACTGTGGAGACTAACAAACCACCACCACCTGCAGTCTCACACACTGCAGGCCCATGCCTGGCACCTTTAGGGATTCAGGCCCGAGCTCCCTAAAGTGAGGCCCTAGAACAGGACTAGCTGGGGCCCAGTATGTCAACTGGTGTCCGTACCCCCAACCACAGCACGCTACAAGCGACTGCACACCCACAAACACAAGCCGCTGCCCTACTGTCGTCTTTCCCTCAACCTGACGTACAACTCAAACACAGAGTGAGGGTGTCCAGGACAGACCCCACAGACCTCGACGGTACAACTCAAGTACCAGGACAAACCCCGAGCACAACAAACACACATGTCTGGCTTACAAAGACCTGGGGTACCCGACTAGAGAGGCATTCCAGAATAGGCGCAGGACCACCACACTCGGCAATACACAAACCACGACACTTACATGTTCCATCTTTATTACAAACCACGGTACATATGTGAGGAATATCTTGTCCTGGTCATTCGTGACTAACAAGCTAACCTACACCATCACACACATAAACCATATTAAATAACACCACCCTGTCATCGTCACCTTGTGATAGTGAAGGTCACACTAAACACTGACCACAATAATCACATAATAATCATACTTACACTTTAGTAATCATCCATCCAGAATAATCTATAAAAGATCCTAAGGATCGAGGCTAGGTTCAGACGTGAACCTCATCGCCACAATACCACAAACTAACCACAATAATTAATATATAATAAACACGATAACATACGTTGTGCCATGCACACACAAATCACAAGTACGGCATCCAAACCATGTAACAACACGTGTATAATACACCAACCAGGTGTACCACACAACATTTACGTATACAACTGTCCAACACATGGACAGCACGCTCCAAGAGAGCTATAGGTGTCATCGCACCACACACACTACTACGTAAACACCAAGCCGATTACGTACATAACATATTAACCACGTAATACATGCCCAGCTCGTGAGCAATACGCTCTGTGAGCGTAACAAGTGCACTGGCTCTACCTGTCATTGCCATGCACAATAAATACCACTAACCAGATATTCAAAATACAGAAAGCATACATAACGGGACCTCTCAGCTGAGGTCGCGACAAGGGGCAAGGTCTCCTTCAGAACGCAACGCCCCGACATGTCGCCACAGAAAACCACAACGCGACATTAAGGCTGTCGCACCTTGTCGCGATAGAACCCTTGGTTGCCATCCGGCACGACCCTTTAATGTGTCGCCTTCCAAACCGGACGCGATGCATCGGGCTGTCGCGTTAAGAACGCGACGCCCAGGTCGTCACCTTAGCAGGCGCGAACCCTAATCCGGAGCAACTCCATGGACCACCATTCCGGACCATTCAAACCATACTTAATTCACGTTTTACATGCTTTAATGGATACCCTAGCATGGTATCTAGTGTTTCCAAAGCAATAAATGAACTAACAAGTAATACACAGCATAATCAAGGTAGAACACCCTACCTTCGCGAAGAACGCGAAAACTGAAGATCCCGCTCCACACGACGTCCTCGCGTGAGAACGCGCCGAGAACTCCACCAGGACCTCGAATCGCCAAGAACCCGCGCAGCAGCCTCCCCCGGTCGAGCTGAGCTTCCCCAAGCTCTGTTCGGCTGGGGTTCCTTAAAAACGCCCGCAGTTGAGAACGCGACGCAGCCCTACGTCGCTACCTGAACGCGACATAGGCGACCGTCACCTTCTCAAGCCTGACGTCAGCAGGCCCCAGCACACGCACACACTGCGCGATGTAGACGTCGCCCCTCAACAGCGTAACAAAACGCGACCCCCAGGGCTGTCGCGTTCAGAATGCGACGCACACCTCTGTCGCGTTCACAGGCAGAAAACCTGTGAGCGCTTTGGGCCCAATCTGACGGCCCACCAGCCTCACAACGCGCGTAACCCTGAAACACGCACTAATGGGCCCCACATTGGCCCGAAACCCACTAAGCAAGGATCCGCAAAGATCCAAAAAATGCATGATGTTACATTATTATCACCTAAAAAGATGTCGTCTCGACAGCAAATCAATCAAAACAAACCGGATTATCACCTAAAAAGAAACAAAACTGTATATAGAGCAAGTAGGATACGCTTCCTTTGTATCTTTCTCTTTAATCATCTGCGCTAACTGATCCATCTGTTCATTCCCATGTTTGTTCTGCCTTTCCTTTCTTTTCAATTCATTGTACAACTGCCTTATTTTGTAATTTCAATCTACTATTTCCTTACCTTTTATCCATAGGCAATTCTACCTGCTGGTGGTGCTTTATCTCCTTAGACCGAACCTACTTTCACATTTTTTCGGCTGTGTTTGCAACATTTCTTTCGGGACCGCTTTACCTTTCTCGAGTATCTTACACTGTAATACTTTACCATGCTATAATCTTTCCAATTCTTGAATTTTCTGGTGCCATTTTCTTTTTCTATTTATCATTGCGTATTGTTACCCTGCCTTATCTGTATTTACATTCGCAACTGTCAACTCTTCAAAGAAAACCAATCACCATTTTTGAATTTTCCTGCCCTTTTCATATTATTCTGTCCATACTGCTTTAAATAATTTCTGATTAAAAACCATAATAACCTTTGTTCCTTTATTTGCTACACAAAACTTTATACTTTCTCCTTATTGAAGCAAACCTTGAACAATCTGTGAATATTAAATCTTTCTTGCTTCCGCTTCCGCTGCGCTACTCTGATCACACTGAACATTTTTTACAAAATATTCCACAATTTTTGTTCTCATTATTACTTTCAATTACTTTCTTCTGGCTTCAACTGTATCATTTCTAACTTTAACTGCTTCTCAATCATCTTATTTAATTAATTCATGCTGAAAATATTACTGTATTTCTGACCTGCCAAACTGCTATTGACATGTACTCTTCATATACCTTTCTTGCTTACTTACTGACATTCTTGGCTAATCTCATAATTTTGTTGCATAACCTTTCCAATATTCTTTAATTAGTCTGTTCATGCTCCTACATGAAACTCTGGAATATTTAATAACCATCCTTTCTCTCTATTGAATCATTTCTTTGCACCGATATAACAAACTCTAACTGACATTTCCTGACTCATTTATTTTATTCACTTCATCATTTGCTAAATTCTTCTTTTCTCTGGTCCATATTTCTTTTTTATCTAAACTGCCAATCTTTCTAATCATAACATCTTTCCCGCAACACTTCTCTTATTCATTCTGCTGCCTGGCTATCTTACTGTACCTTCATACTATAAATCTTTATGGTATCTAATCATCCTTCTTTAAAATACAGCAAACCAAATTTGAATACCAATTTCTTAAATATATCAACTTGCTCTGTCTGCTTCCCTTATTCCATTAAATGCTCTTTTCTCAAATAACATAAATATCACAATCTGCCTTGCTGTTTCTCTAACTAAATATTTCTTAACTGTTCTCCATTAATATACTTCTTTCCTTCTATTTCATTTGCCTTAAACTCATTCTAATATACTTACTTTAACTTTAATCTTCTTTAAACTCCTCATAGTTACTAACTTTCACTGCTCTTATCTTTACCACAGCAATCTATAATAACTCTTTCTGAAGAATTTCTCATAATCTGCCATTCACCAACTAATATTTTCTTGTGTAATTCTCAAAAAATTTCATTATACACTGATTCTTCTTTTCTCTTTCTTCTTTATTCAACTGATCCTTTCGTACATATTTAAACAAATCCACATATCAAACTTCATATTGTTGGCCCTTTATGTACGGCAGCAAGGTAACCTAGAGGGGGAGGGGTGAATAGGTTTTTCTGTAATTTGAAATCAAAATGTGAACACTTAAAAGTTTGGTTAGTGTTAGTGTGATGAAGAGTGGTAGTGCGGAAGCAAAAGAACAATCACACAAAAGGACACAGGAGATTTATCCTGGTTCGGCCCTTCCCACATGGAAGTCCTACGTCTAGTCCCCAAGCAAACTCTTGGGATTTCACTAACCGAAGGTACAGTCCCCTTCAAGGACACTACAACACCCTGGATACCCCACCAGGTCTTCTTCTCTTTCCCGGGCAAGAAGGCAGCCCACTTTTTTTCTAGGCTCAGAAGCAAACCTACTTCTTTTACAGGTTCAGAAGTAAACCTCTTGGAACAAACCCCAGTGCGGTTCTGCTAGACTTAAACCCCAGCTAGGTCCTGTTGGTACAAACCCCAACAAGGTTCTGCTAGACACTAACCTCTAGCTAGGTTACACACTGTATACAGTCCTACAGCTAGACAAGGGTCTTTCATAGAAAAGAAAGAACAAACTGAGAGCTATTACAAGATGAACACTCAGGACTTAGCTCACAGTCACAGACTCTCCCCCAAGATTACAATGAGCACATGGAGAATGGAAGAGAAGAAGGCTTGAAGGCGATGAAGACTTCTGCTTTAAAAGCTTCTGTAGATTTTTGGCTCGAGCTCTTCTCTCTTTCTCTGAGTGTTTATGGCGTGAAGGTTCTTCTCACAGTTGTACACTCCTTGAAGGATTTTCAGGATGGCTCTTGTCTTTCTTCAGCCATACTTCATCTTTTATATGAGAGGCTTTTGAAAAGGATCTGTTGAAGATTTCCGTTGGAGTTCTACCCATTGCTCATCTCTTGTCTTGATCACTCTTGTGGTCTTCGAGGCCCGTGAGCATGGAAGAAAGTGTTAGCATAAAAGAGTGTTTACATGAAAGCTGTGCATGCTAATGTGTTTTTTCTTAACATGCTAAAACTGATAAGTCATATCTTTTTCTGACAGGACTGAGAAGTTACGCATGCAACTTTTTGTGAGAAGATATTTGACTTTTCATTTAGGCACCAAAAACACTTGAACATACAAGAGAAATTGATGTGAATATGACTTATAAAATCGTTGTTTATTTATAAGAAAATCGTTGCAAGATTATGAACAAATCGATGTGATCACTTATGAAATCGTTATGCAAGCAAATCGTTGTGATCACCTGAAGAAATCGATGTGATCACTTATGAAATCGTTATAAGACCCAAATCGATGTGAAACTTATCAAATCGTTATGAGAACGAAATCGATATGAGGGCAAATCGTTGTGGCTATAAAAGGAATCGTTCTGAGATCGATTTCTTAACAAATCGTTATGGCCACTTAGCGAATCGTTCTGAGATCGATTTCTTAACAAATCGTTAAGGCCACTTAGTGAATTGTTATGAGATCAATTTCTTAACAAATCGTTAAGGCCACTTAGAGAATCGTTCTGATATCGATTTCTTAACGAATCGTTAAGGCCACTTAGCGAATCGTTCTGAGATCGATTTCTTAACAAATCTTTATGGCCACTTAGCGAAGTCGTTGTAGCGCTTTAAAAAATCAATAAAAAACAAATCGATGTAGCGCTTATTAATTTTGGCACTTGAACTGAAATCGATGTATATTGATTAAACATCGATTTTATCATTTTAGTGCGTCATATTGCATCAATGTGAGACTCAGCATTTATCTATAAGATTGATGCGACTCAGATGAAACAAAATATTCAATAGTATTTAATCAACAAAGATATATATGAAATCATCATAAGTTTTTTATCACCAAAATATAAGGACAACCATAAAGTGGTTCAACAATCTCCCCCTTTTGGTGATGACAAAATTTATGTGAATTTTCTGATAAAAATATATAAAGCATAGAAGTTTCAGAAAATTCATACAAACTCTTCCCCTTTTTGTCACAAACCAAAAAGGAAGGATCTTACCATGCATTTCTCTCCCCCTTTGAGAGAATTCTTACCATTGAGGGATTCAACAATGATTGACAAAAATGAATAACTCCCCTTAGTCTGTGCTCCCCCTGAATGAGAGACTCCACCTGAATGAAACTTGCAAATAATTGTTAGTAATAAAGACCAATTCATTTTTTGTGACTACTCTTTCTTCAGATGAGATTTGAATGAAGAGTCTGTAGTCACTCCTGCCTTAAGCATCCTTGGTTTTTGATGCTCCAAGGCTAACCTGCAAGAAAATTACTCAAAGGTAGGTACCCAAATCCTTTTGGGTCCTTGATGGTTAGAAGCATGAAAATATCCTTTAGGGATCCAAACTAAGTGCCTTGTTGTGCAGGTGTTTACAGTGTGTCCTAGTTTATTGCAATGAGAACAACAATGAATATAGATTGTTTTGTTGTTCTTATTTTCTTTGTGCTGAGTTTTTAGAATGTGATTTCTGTTGACTTTTTCTTTTACAGGGGCCTTTTTCTGGGGCATCTTGGTTTCTTTTACAAATTTTAGTAGGGGATATTTTTCTGGAATCATGGCTTATTTTCCTTTTTCTGGAGGTATGTATCCAAGCCCTTGTTTGTTATTTTCAGATTTTGATCCTTTTAAGCATAGAGCTAAAGAAGTTTTTCTTTTTGTTAATTTTCTAACTGATTTTTTAGGTAGAGATTTTCTTTAGTTAGAGTTTTTAAATTTTCTTTTAACTCTAACTTTTCATTATTTTTTCTTTTCAAATCTTCATTCAAAAGATGATTATTTTCTTTACTATCTTTTAATTCTCTTTCTAATTGCTCCATTTCTGATGTGAGATCATAATTATTATTTTCCAAACAGGTAAGGTTGTTCTTGAGATTTTTTAGTTCTTTTACAACAACCTTGTGTTTATCATAAAGTTCATTAAAAACATGATCTAAATCTTCAGATTCTGATCCTGAATCTGTGCAAGAATCAAAAGATGAGTTAGGATGTACCTCATCTAGTCCTACCATGAGGGCTAGATTTACTGCTCTTTCTCTGATTCTGAGCTTGATGATTCTGAGCATGTTGTCTCTTCATTTTCCCAAGCAGCCGCCATGGCTTTTCTTTTGAATTTCTTGTGCTTTATTTTGGACTTTTCTGGTTGACCAGTCTTCTTTAGTCTAGGACAATCTGGTCTTAGATGTCTAGATTTTCTGCATTCATAGCAGACTGGTTCTTTTTCTTTTCTCTCTTTCTTTTGAATCCTTCTTGATCCATTTTTCTTCTTCTTGAGAATTTTCTGAAGCTTGGACAGTACATCATCTACATCACTGTCTTCAGAATCTGCATCTTTTGAACTAGAAGAAGAAGAAGTGGAAGGAGCAGCTGCAACTTTAAGAGCATTAGTACATTTTTTCTTTAATGGGCTTTCAGATAGTCACTCCATATTAATTTCATGTGCCATGAGAGAACCTATTAAATTATCAATCGACAATTTGGTTAAATTATGGGCCTCTTCAATAACAGTTACTTTAGGTGTCCATGAAATAGTTAAGGACCTAAGTATTTTTCTAACGGTTTCTTCATTAGAAAGAATTTTTCCAAGAGAATTTAAACCTACTACTATGCTTGAAAATCTATTATACATAGTAGTGATATTTTCGTTTTGAAGCATTTTAAATTGTTCGTATTGTGAAACAAGAATATCTATCCTAGTTTGTTTCACTTTATCCCTTCATAAGTTATCTGCAGCTTATCCCATATTTCTTGGCAGATTTAAAAGTAGATACTCTATTAAATTCCTTTTTAGATAAAGCACAACATAAAAAGTTCTTAGCTTTAAAATTTAGGGATAATTTGTGCTAATCTGCTGCTGTAATAGCAGTAGTGCCTTCAGCAGGAACAATAACAAAATCACCTACCTCGATTACCTGTCACAGATCAAAGTCTGTGCCTCGAATGAAGCATTACATTCTCATCTTCCAATATTGGTAGTCCTCTCCATCAAAGAATGGAGGTCTGGTGACTGATTGACCTTCAGCATATCCTTGAGCTGCCATGGATCTTACTCTAAGATCGTTGGATCTTCTTTGAATGATCAGAGACCCGCTCTGATACCACTTGTTGGCCCTTTATGTACGGCAGCAAGGTAACCTAGAGGGGGGGGGGGGTGAATAGGTTTTTCTGAAATCTGAAATCAAAACGTGAACACTTAAAAGTTTGGTTAGTGTTAGTGTGATGAAGAGTGGTAGTGCGGAAGCAAAAGAACAATCACACAAAAGGACACAGAGATTTATCTTGGTTCGGCCCTTCCCACATGGAAGTCCTATGTCCAGTCCCCAAGAAAACTCTTGGGATTTCACTAACTGAAGGTACAGTCCCCTTCAAGGACACTACAACACCCTGGATACCCCACCAGGTTTTCTTCTCTTTCCCGGGCAAGAAGGCAGCCCACTTCTTTTCTAGGCTCAGAAGCAAACCTACTTCTTTTACAGGTTCAGAAGTAAACCTCCTAGAACAAACCCCAGTGCGGTTCTGCTAGACTGAACCCCCAGCTAGGTCCTGTTGGTACAAACCCCAACAAGGTTCTGCTAGACACTAACCTCTAGCTAGGTTACACACTGTATACAGTCCTACAGCTGGACAAGGGTCTTTCTTTGAAAAGAAAGAACAAATTGAGAGTTATTACAAGATGAACACTCAAGACTTAGCTCACAGTCACAGACTCTCCCCCAAGATTACAATGAGCACAGGGAGAATGGAAGAGAAGAAGGCTTGAAGGCGATGAAGACTTCTGCTTTGAAAGCTTCTGTAGATTTTTGGCTCGAGCTCTTCTCTCTTTCTCTGAGTGTTTATGGCGTGAAGGTTCTTCTTACAGTTGTACACTCCTTGAAGAATTTTCAGGAAGGCTCTTGTCTTTCTTCAGCCATGCTTCATCTTTTATATGAGAGGCTTTTGAAAAGGATCAGTTGAAGAGATCCGTTGGAGTTCTACCCGTTGCTCATCTCTTGTCTTGATCACTCTTGTGGTCTTCGAGGTCTGTGAGCATGGAAGAAAGTGTTAGCATAAAAGAGTGTTTACATGAAAGCTGTGCATGCTACTGTGTTTTTTCTTAACATGCTAAAACTGATAAGTCATATCTTTTTCTGACAGGACTGAGAAGTTACGCATGCAGCTTTTTGTCAGAAGATATTTGACTTTTCATTTAGGCGCGAAAAACACTTGAACATACAAGAGAAATCAATGTGAATATGACTTATAAAATTTTTGTTTATTTATAAGAAAATCGTTGCAAGATTATGAACAAATCGATGTGATCACTTATGAAATCGTTATGCAAGCAATCGTTGTGATCACCTGAAGAAATCGATGTGATCACTTATGAAATCGTTACGAGACCCAAATCGATGTGAAACTTATCAAATTGTTATGAGAACGAAATCGATATGAGGGCAAATCGTTGTGGCTATAAAAGGAATCGTTCTGAGATCGATTTCTTAACAAATCGTTATGGCCACTTAGCGAATCGTTCTGAGATCGTTTTCTTAACAAATCATTAAGGCCACTTAGTGAATCGTTCTGAGATCGATTTCTTAACAAATCGTTAAGACCACTTAGCGAATCGTTCTGAGATCGATTTCTTAACAAATCGTTATGGCCACTTAGCGAAGTCGTTGTAGAGCTTTAAAAAATCAATTAAAAACAAATCGATGTAGCGCTTATTAATTTTGGCACTTGAACTGAAATCGATGTATATTGATTAACATCGATTTTATCATTTTAGTGCGCCATATTGCATCAATGTGAGACTCAACATTTTGCTATGAGATTGATGCGACTCAGATGAAACAAAATATTCAATAGTATTTAATCAACAAAGATATATATGAAATCATCATAAGTTTTGTTATCACCAAAATATAAGGACAACCATAAAGTTGTTCAACACATATTACCATCATTATTCATAACAACACTTTTTCTCAAATTTCTGATCTCAGGCATATTTAATCTATCTGCCATAAACCACTGCTCCCTTCTGTACCAGTACTTTTTTTAAGCTGATTTGTCTTACTTAATCATGCCAATTTTTCATAACACAAATCACATTCTCATTCATACTATTTCTTGATATCATCTGACTCAGATCTCTGATGCCACAATACCTCTACTGAGGTTCTCAACTATATTTTGCATATTTAATCACTTCTAACACACACACTGACCTGTTCCTCATCACCTTGTTACCATATACCTGTCTCTGCTAACTGTGTATTTCATTATAACTTACTTATTGAATTCCATATCCAAACATGTTAATCTCCTCAATTCCTTTAACTGCGAATCTTTAACAACCAAACTGATCTATCACAAACCAGCACGCTGGCATAATCACATAGATTATACCACCTCTAATCACATCAACTTTCAATAACTACTACAACTAAATTTCTCAACACAAAAACACGTTTTATAGAACAAAAACTCAGATAAATACTATCTTAACCAACACAAAACTGCAGACTTACTACCAGCAGTGGACATTAATCCATGTATTGGGACATTGTACTCTCAATGTCTTTTCATATTCTAACTGGACATTGCTCTGATACCAACTGTGACAGACCAGGGTATTTATGCCCACTAAGGCTCCATATCTAGATCCGCCTCCCGCGAACGGACCGAAGTCTCGCAAAGGGATATCTCACACAAGTGTCCAGTAAGAATATAAAAGACAACTACACAGTATAAAACACAAGAAAGTACATGTGCTCATACCTGCATATAATAATTTACAACTGTCCCATTACATTATTACATGTCCAATTAAAAAGTACAACTACCTGGGGCATACCCTGAGGGAGCACAAGCTCACACAAACTAACTACTACACTACTGCTGGTGGTACAAGTCTGCCACAACCTCTCCACAAGCTGAACCAACGGTAACCCCTGAAAAGAACTGTAGGGGAGTGAGCCTAACAAGTCACAGACTCAGCAGGGACTACCAAAACAACAACAAACTACGGACACCTCAACCCCAGAGGGTCTCATTGGCAACACCAATAGCCAAACCATTTCATGCTCACAACAATTGAACTTAAACTGCAATTAAATACAAACACCTTAATCAAACATAACCTCGGAAGGTAAGAAGAAGCAAACATGACTAGTTTTGCACCACTAGTCCACACAACAACTGAAACGCCTAAGCCTTAAGCCTCACAGGCAAACCATAATAAGAACTGGTCGCCCACGCTTTAAGCCACACAGGCAAGTCACTGCCTAGGCTGTAAGCTTCCCAGGCGAACTCAACCTCGTGGGTAATAGGACAGCCAACCAAGTGCTGGTCCATTAAACCCCAAACCACGATATATCAGAAGCTACACACACCAGGTAACATGACCGGCTATAGCGGGCCAATCCATCACACACGAAACCCATATACGGAAGCTTACTCGAGGAAGGTAATGCACATTGAGTGGAAGGTCACACCACACGACCTCCACGAAACACAGTTCCACGTCAACACCAGAAAAGACTGGTATACGATGTACCACCACAAATCATTACCCACACGGGGTACAGGTACCTATTACCACAAGGTACCAACATAGAAACTGCAAGTAAACCAGTGCCGTAACAGGACACACCATAGCGAGCTAAACCACATTTGGTGAGTCAACACTCACCAACGATAACCAAAACTGTGCCACCACTCGGGCACACCACAAGCCACAACCGCAGTCACAACTGTGCCAACACCAGGGCACACCTCAAATGAGTCAAACCTCGATTACGAGTCACAAATCACAACCCACAGCCAGTGGCAAAGCACAAGTCGGAAAGGAACGACGCCACCACACGGAACGGACTACTGGCTGATCAGGCCAATATCCAACCCGGACAACACAACACAAGAACAACCTCTCAGTCTCGTAGCCACGAACCCTCAGTCCAGCTACGACTCCGCAAACTCACAAGTCAAGCAACTAACTGTGGAGACTAACAAACACCACCACCACCTGCAGTCTCACACACTGCAGGCCCATGCTGGCACCTTTAGGGATTCAGGCCCGAGCTCCCTAAAGTGAGGCACTAGAACAGGACTAGCTGGGGCCCAGGATGTCTACTGGTGTCCGTACCCCCAACCACGAGCACGCTACAAGCGACTGCACACCCACAAACACAAGCGCTGCCCTACTGTCGTCTTTCCCTCAACCCGACGTACAACTCAAACACAGGAGTGAGGGTGTCCAGGACAGACGCCACAAACCTCGACGGTACACTCAAGTACCAGGACAAACCCCGAGCACAACAAACACACGTGTCTGGCTTACAAAGAACCTGGGGTACCCGACTAGAGAGGCATTCCAGAATAGGCGCAGGACCACCACACTCGGCAATACACAAACCACGACACTTACATGTTCCATCTTTATTACAAACCACGGTACATATGTGAGGAATAGCTTGTCCTGGTCATCGTGACTCACAAGCTAACCTACACCATCACACACATAAACCATATTAATAATAACACCATGGCTGTCATCGGTCACCTTGTGATAGTGAAGGTCACACTAAACACTGACCACAATAATCACATAATAATCATACTTACACTTTAGTAATCATCCATCCAGAATAATCTATAAAAGATCCTAAAGGATCGAGGCTAGGTTCAGACGTGAACCTCATCACCACAATACCACAAACTAACCACAATAATTAATATATAATAAACACGATAACATACGTTGTGCCATGCACACACAAATCACAAGTACGGCATCCAAACCATGTAAACAACACGTGTATAATACACCAACCAGGTGCACCACACAACATTTACGTATACAACATGTCCAACACATGGACAGCACGCTCCAAGAGAGCTATAGGTGTCATCGCACCACACATACTACGTAAACACCAAGCCGATTACGTACATAACATATTAACCACGTAATACATGCCCAGCTCGTGAGCAATACGCTCTGTGAGCGTAACAAGTGCACTGGCTCTACCTGTCATTGCCATGCACAATAAATACCACTAACCGGATATTCAAAATACAGAAAGCATACGTAACGGGACCTCTCAGCTGAGGTCGCGACAAGGGGCAAGGTCACCACCACCACCTGCAGTCTCACACACTGCAGGCCCATGCCTGGCACCTTTAGGGACTCAGGCCGAGCTCCCTAAAGTGAGGCACTGGAACAGGACTAGCTGGGGCCCAGTACATCTACTGGTGTCTGTAACCCCAACCACGAGTGCGCTACAACCGACTGCACACCCACAAACACAAGCCGCTGCCCTACTGTCATCTTTCCTCAACCGGACGTACAACTCAAACACAGGAGTGAGGGTGTCCAGGACAAACAGCATAGACCTCGACGGTACAACACAAGTACCGGGACAAACCCCGAGCACAACAAACACACGTGCCTGGCTTACAAAGAACCTGGGGTACCCGACTAGAGAGGCATTCTGGAATAGGCGCCAGACCACCACACTCGGCAATACACAAACCACGACACTTACATGTTCCATCTTTATTACAAACCATGGTACATATGTGAGGAATAGCTTGTCCTGGTCATTCGTGACTCACAAGCTAACCTACACCATCACACATATAAACCATATTAATAATAACACCACGGCCTGTCATTGGTCACCTTGTGACAGTGGAGGTCACACTAAACACTGACCACGATAATCACATAATAATCATACTACACTGTACTAATCATCCATCCAGAATAATCTACAAAAGATCCTAAAGGATCGAGGCTAGGTTCAGACGTGAACCTCATCGCCACAATACCACGAACTAACCACAATAATTAATATATAATAAACACGATAATGTACGATGTGCCATGCACACACAAATCACAAGTATGGCATCCAACCATGTAAAAAACACGTGTATAATACACCAACCAGGTGCACCACACAACATTTACATATACAACATGTCCAACACATGGACAGCACGCTCCAAGAGCGCTATAGGTGTCATTGCACCACAAAACATTTACGTATACAACATGTCCAACACATGGACAGCACGCTCCAAGAGCGCTATAGGTGTCACCGCACCACACATATACGTAAACACCAAGCCGATTACGTACATAACATATTAACCACGTAATACATGCCCAGCTCGTGAGCAATATGCTCCGTGAGCATAACAAGTGCACTGGCTCTACCTGTCATTGCCATGCACAAAAATACCACTAACCGGATATTCAAAATAAAGAAAGCATACATAATGGGACCTCTCAACTGAGGTCGCGACAAAGGGCAAGGTCGCCTTCAGAACGCGACGCCCCGACATGTCGCCACAGAAAACCACAACGCAACGGGTAAGGCTGTCGCAACCTTGTCGCGACAGAACCCTTGGTCGCCATCCGGTCACGACCCTTTAATGTGTCGCCTTCTAAACGGAACGCGACACATCGAGCTGTCGCGTTAAGAACGCGACGCCCAGGGTCGTCGCCTTAGCAGGCGCAAACCCTAATCCGGAAGCAACTCCACTGACCACCATTCTGGACCATTCAAACCATACTTAATTCACATTTTACATGCTTTAATGGATACCCTAGCATGGTATCTACTGATTCCAAAGCAATAAACGAACTAATAAGCAATCCACATCATAAATCAAGGTAGAACACCCTACCTTCGCGAAGAACGCGAAAATCGAAGATCCCTCGGCGTTTCCCCCGCTCCACACGATGTCCTCGCAGAGAGAACGCGCCGAGAACTCCACCAGGACCTCGAATCGCCAAGAAACCCGCGCAGCAGCCTCCCTCGGCCGAGCTGAGCTTCCCCAAGCTCTGTTCGACTGGGGTTCCTTAAAAACGCACAGCAGTTGAGAACGCGACGCAACCCTACGTCGCTACCTGAATGCGACATAGGCGACCGTCGCCTTCTCAAGCTCGACGTCAGCAGGCCACCCAGCGCATGACACTTGGCACGCATGCAGACGTCTCCACTCAACAGCGGTAACAAGAACGCGACCCCAGGGCTGTCGCGTTCAGAATGAGACGCACACCCCTGTTGCGTTCACAGGCAGAAAACCTATGAGTGCTTTGGGCCCAATCTGACGGCCCACCAAACCTCACAACGCGCGTAACACCTGAAACATGCACTAATGGGCCACACATTGGCCACCAAACCCACTAAGAAAGGATCCGCAAAGATCTGAAAAACGTGCGATGTTACACTTACACATCCAGCAGCAGCTGACCTTCTCTTCTCTACTAGAAGAGGAATCACACCACCTGATGCAAAAGGTCTTCTCTTCACACCCGAAGAGGAATGCTCACAGAAAAATGAATTTAACGAGAAAGGCCCCATGACCAAGCTTATAGACAATGCTTGATCTGAGGCGAAGACTGAGAGACACAAGATTATCTCAAAATGAATTCTCTCTCTCAGATCTACGCATGCTCTCTAAAGTAATGCACTATTCTCACAGAGAGCTAAGAGCTATGGACAAATGGAATGTAGGAGCTGGCTCTCATTGTTCTTCAGGTGACTAAGATTTTCATTTGGAAAAACTATTCGAACTGTCGTCTATGGAGTCACCAGTCTTCTATTTATCTTGTTTGAAATAATTTGACCGTTGTAGTATCCATTGAAATATTCGTTGTCCCACATCATCATGCAAGTTGGGATGTCTGGTCCAAAGCGAAGAGCTAGTGAGCCTGTAGCCATTAATGCTCGGATAGATGCATACACACAGGAGGAAAGATTGTCTGAATCTTCTATCCTCTTGTCAGGTTGACAGGTCCAAGTTTGAGACGTGCATTTCGTCCGAAAACCCTGCACACAATAAATGCTGACACCTAGACAACTTATCTTTGTCTAAACTGTCAGTCAATATTAGTAGTTGTGTTATATGAAGATACATTAGAAGAGAAATGTCATTCTGTCATTGACTTTGTATGAATAGGCAATATAGGTAAAAGATATATCGTGCAGAGATGTGTACTGTCACAATAAATGTTAGACAATGTAGGATACAACATGCTTTCGCGGGAAAACTTTGAAATCCACAAGATTTGAAATACATTTGAATATCATGTGGAATGGAACTAAAGAATATTTAAAAATGATTTGAACAAGAATGTTTGATAGTTGTATTAAATGTAATCATTAAGAGAGAGCTGTAGTCAAAAAAAGAGAGTCGAATGTGCGCATAATCCATGATGAAATCAAGTTGATGGGAGCATAATCCATGTATTAATGAAATCGATGTTCTATGCAAAGTCGTTGTTTAACTGAAGTCGATGTAGAGATGAAATCGTTGTTTCAACCAAATTGTTGTAACAATAACCAAATCTTTATGGCAACCAAATTGTTGTTTAAGTCTCACAGAATCGATGTGGCGACCAAGTCGTTGTTTAAGTGAAATCAATCATGAAATCGTTGTTTAAGTGAAATTGATCATGAATCGTTGTTTCAATGATGAAATCATTGTTTAGGTGAATCGATCATAAAATCGTTGTTTAAGTGAAATTAATCATGAAATCGTTTTCTAAGTGAAGTCGATAATGAAATCGTTGTTTCAATGATGAAATCGTTGTTTAGGTGAAATCGATCATGAAATCGTTGTTTAACTAAAATCGATCATGAAATCGTTGTTTAAATGAAATCAATCATGAAATCGTTGTTTAAGTGAAATCGATGATGAAATCGTTGTTTCAGTGGTGAAATCGTTGTTTAGGTGAAATCGATCATGAAATCGTTGTTTAAGTGAAATCGATAATGAAATCGTTGTTTCAATGATGAAATCGTTGTTTTACTGAAATCGATGTTCAAGTGAAATGAAATCGATGTATCAACGAAATCGATGTTAAGTGATATGAAATCGATGTACCAATGAAATCGATGTTAGCTATTATATGGAAGTCGATGTATACTTAGACAAAATTATGCTTTGAACTTCAAATGACAGTGTGTGTGGACAACTTACAGATTCTGCTTGAGTTTTTCCTATGGATAAACTTCAGAAAAAAAGTTGTTAGAAAATATTTTAAGGTTTTGTTAATCACCAAAAATACATATATAATTCATAATAAATTTTATATGGAGACGGACTGATCATCAATCTCCCCCTTTTTGGTGATGACAAAACATAGAGAATTTGCACAAATAAAGTTAATTTAAAGATATGTATTTTAGAATATTTTCTCCCCCTTTTTGTCATTAAGCAAAAGAAACACAAGGAGCCAAAGAAAGAAGAGAAGAGATGAAGATAAATGGGAGCCAAAATAGGAGATTTGATTACTTAATGGGGATCAGAAATATAGAAGGCAAGAGACAGAAGGGAGGCATGGAGAGTAATGATTGGCCAAGCCTTGATTTCTTGCTCTTCAAAGTAATTCTTAAAGGCACCCCAACTGATGTTGTAAGAAGGCCCCATATCTAGAAGAAGTCTCTTGATGTGGAGCTGCCTCTGAGCTTCAATAAAATTGGCATACTCATCTTTACCAAGATATGACTGGTACAAAGTAGTAGACCCAAAACTGGCATGCTGAAAAAATCTATCAATGGATAGAGGGTAGTAAATCTTGTGCTGTAACAGTTCCCTCTTCAAGGGTACATAGATTTTGTACGTCTCAACCCAAATAGCAAAAGGGTCCTGAACCATGTTAATGGAGTTGAGATCCAAGAATTGTTCAACAGTTAGAGTAGGTTTGTTGGATCTGGACAGGAAGGGATTCAGATTGACCAATTGTTGAGCAACTTGGTGATAGTTCTTCTCCTAATCAGAGGGGAAATGTCTTTCGGCCTCAGACAAAAGAGGTGCTAAAACATCCGACTTGATAAAACCCCTGTGATATTCCCTGAACAAAAATCTGTTGAAAGCAAGAGGAGCCCTGCTGAACAGTAATTCTGGCCATGACTCTAGAAAATCTTTCAAAGATACTAAACTACAGTAGAGTCCATGAGCAAGGAATGTAGTTTAGGGAGAAAAACAATGGCTGGCATCTGCAGAGTAGCAAAATCCACTTGAAGAGAAGTATTGACGGGATTTTCAGTTCTTAGCTGAGCAATGGCTGCCCTGAATTGACCAAGCTGAACCTCTGGAAGTTTATTGACAAACCAAAATCATTGAACATTGGAAGTGTTGGATTAACTTGATTTCCCTCTAGATGAAGGGACCACAAGTATTTCTGTGGGGGAGGACAAACCACTCAGTCAGTGTGAGAGGGTGGTATGAGGGTGAGAACCTATCAGATATGGCAAGCATAAACTTTCTGTAGAGAGCTTTATTACCCCGAGCCCACTGGTCTTCAGTCTTAGACTCAGTTGAGGAGAAGATTTTGGACTGATCATGTTTGGATAAGAAAGAGAGAGGAAGAATAATATTGAGATGCTCTGTGAGATTGAGATGAGGGAGGCCAAAAATTGTATCAAAGGTGCATTTTGTAAGAATTCACAGTAGAGAAGTCTCCTTCTATTTACAATAGAAAGAGGGAACCAAAGAGGAGGGAATCGAGGTTCAGAGGAGAGAGCAAGTTCCTTAGAGACTTTTCTCTTTTGGAGGCAGGACTGGACGGATCTGTCCTGTTAACATGAGAAGAAACAGAAAGGACTGAGCAAAGAATTGCTTCTTCAAACTCATCTTTAATGCCCTGAATGACATGGCCTTGAACACTAGCATTCTCTAAAATAATAGTGATGAAAGACGGTGGAGTGGTTAGATGAAGAGAGGTGAAAGAAGTAGGAGGAGGTGGTGCAGATGGTCCAACAGATGATGAACCAACAGAGGATGATACTGGAGATTCCTCAAATATGGGAGGAGGAATGGCAGTAGAGAAGTAGAAGAAGTAGGTGAGGAAGAAGAGGTAGTAGGAAAAGGTGTCGGAGAAGGGATGTGTTTTGGAAGTGGTTTCTTGGAGGGTTCAGGTGCGGGTGGAGCAGTGAAGGATGTAGGTGGAGAAGAAGGGACTGGAGTCTGAAGATTTGAAGGGACAGAAGGCTCTGGGGGCACAGCTGCAACTCTATAGATGCTTGAGACCCGGTTGGCTCTGCCACTGACTCCACTAGCCCTGATGGCCCAGTACCAACATCTTCAACTTCATATGGCCCTGATGGCCCATTACCAACATCTTCAACTTCATATGGCCCTGATGGCCCGACTCTGCAACTGATGGCCCTGTGGCCTGGCTTCCACTTCAGAAGGCCCTGGTGGCCCTGATTCTTCAATAATTGGCCCTGATGGTCCAACTACCTTTACAGGCTTAGAAAGCCCGGATACCTCAACAGATGGCCCTTGTTGCCCAGCAACTGGTTCTTCGGGTACAGGCAACCCTGTGCTAACTTGGTAAGGTTGAGTGGGAGCAGGAGGGGCACGAACAAATAATTGCACCCTCACAAAATCTGAAAGATCTGACACTAGCTGCCTCAAGCTACCCAACTCACTCCTCATCTCCTGGAGCTCAGTTTTAACAACTCCATTCTCCTTGTCTTTTTGCCCTGACTAAGAAAAATGGATGTTACTTCGGATTGCAAAGTGCACAAAATCTCCCCATGTGCATTCAGTCTATTAATGGCTGGCTTCAAGTGCACAAGAATCTTCTTCTTCTTGGATCTGTGGTGTGCCTTCCTGGTGAGTAAAGGAATTCTTGAGGCAACACCCTTCCTCTTTCCACCGGAGCTAATAATGGGTAAACCTCCTCATCTGAGGTGTCTTCAATAATACCTTCCTGGAACTGGTCCCCAGGAGCACTAGCAGTAGGCTCCCCCTGAATCTCTTGCTCCCCCTGAGCTGGAGCATCTTCCATCTGAATGTCTTCACTGTCGCCTGGTGCCACAGGTTCCGGAATGACTTCTGCCAAACTATCTTCCATACTAACATCTGCAGCAAGAACACTAGGGATATCTTCCATGTGAGTATCTTCCTGCTCCCCTCAGTGTGAGCAAAATCTCTAAAGATTCTTCAATAGCAGGTGTAGGGATTGCAGAGGGGATCACAACTTCAGATGATTGCCCAACGGGCTCAATGTGCGCATGTGATATTTCCTCAATCCTCCTACAGGTGCAGAAGGTTCTTCAATTCTGACATCTGCCTCTGCCTCTTGGACTAGAGGTATTTCAGGAGCTTCACCAATGACGGCCTCTCATTCTACCACCAAAGTCTTTGTCCAACATTCCCCATAAGAGAAAAACCACTCTTCTTCAAGTTTTTGGACCAAATAGACTGGCCCATCTTTTCCATCAATTCTCCCTTCAGATCAATTTCATAGTGATTGAAAATTCTAGTAAGCAAATGGGCATATGGTAGGGATACTGCAACTTATTCTCTTATCCAAATCATTTCAGTAGCAGACTTCATCCTCTCTATTATAACTTGAGCCATGTGATATCTTGATTTTGGATGGCCCAGAACATCATATCAGCATCTCCCTTTGGGCAGGTGAAAAAGTAGCACTCCTCGACACCAAAATCTGACAGACTATGAAATGCAGTATTCTGTTAAAAGCATTGAACTGGTTGATGTCGATCTGCCTATCCTTCAGCTTGTACTCTATTCCAATGATCCCTAGCCCCTGGCATGAATGTCCACAGAGTCCATTAAACTATGTTCGACTATAGAAACTCCAAAAATATTTCCAAAATATCATGAGTGTACCTTTGACTGTAGAAGAGAGAGACCCATCTTCTTCTATTTTCAGGCAAGTGTAGAAAGCTTTCACGAGGTTTGGATAACTTAGTTCAGAAATAGTACACATCTTCGTCCACTTCATCCTCCGAATAGCTTCGACTTTGCTGTGCATACATGCTTCTCTAGGTCTTCTAGGTCCACTACCTTGTTTCCACATAGCTTGATCCTTACAACAGTAAATCGTTCCTGTTGCTCCGCCATGAGGAAGGCGACGCTGTAAGCACCATGCTGTCGGAACTCCAGAAGGGGCCATGGAATTGAGCAAGGAAGGATTCTAGAGGATCGTGGGAAGGAGAGGAACAAGATGCCTCAAGAAATTTGAGCAGAAACAGAGAGATCCTTTGAAAGCACACAGAGGGGATTCTGGAGTCGATAAGGGTTTTCGCAGGCAAGCAAGTCGAAGGAGACAAGAGAGAGAGGAAATCAATGAGGCAAGGATTTCGGACATAATGGCAAGACATAAAGTATCTTTTGAAATGCCAGAGCAATAAAAGCGGATAACGACAAAAGAGGAGTGGATAAAGCAAACAATAAAGAATTAATCTGAAACGCCATAGCAATTTATGATGCAAGTAATAAAGGATTCGCTTAAATCCAGCGAGAAGGATAAGTATTATTCTAAAATTTATTATTTTAGTTATGTACAGACATATCTATTACAAATTGCACATGCCTAGTTCCTTCTAAGAGACGTAATATCTCTTCAGGTAAGGCTTTTGTAAAGATATCTGCTAACTGATTCTGAGTATCTACAAATGAAATATTAATATTACCATTAGAAACATGATTTCTAATAAAATGATATCTGACCTCTATATGTTTCGTCCTTGAGTGTTGTACTGGATTTTTCGTCAGATTTATTGCACTTGTGTTGTCACACAGTAATGGGATGGTCTTGATGTGCAATCCATGGTCTTCAAGCTGTTGTTTGATCCATAAGAGTTGAGTGCAACAGCTTCTAGCAGCTACATATTCGGCTTTATTGTTGATAATGCTACTAAATTTTGCTTCTTTGAAGACCATGAAATCAAGCATCATGTAAGAATTGACAACCACCACTGGTGTTTTTCTATCTACTTTGCATCCAGCATAGTCAGCGTCTGAATATCCAACTAAGCTAGTTTCACAAGATTTAGGATACCATAGTCCTAGGTCATAAGTTTTACTAAATATCTAAAAATCCTTTTAATAGATATTAAATGAGATTCCTTAGGATCAGACTGATATCTTACACACAACACACTAAATAAAATATCAGGTCTACTAGCTGTCAAGTAAACCAATGACCCTATCATACCTCTATAAAGTTTTTGATCAACTTTCTTACCTTCCTTATCATTGTCTAACCTGGTGGATGTGCTCATTGGAGTGGACAATGGTTTAGCATTGTCAAAACCAAATTTCTTCAACAATTCTTTGGTGTATTTGCTTGACAAATGTGTGTACCTTCTTTGCTTTGTTTGATTTGTAATCCAAGGAAATAGTTGAGCTCTCCCATCATGCTCATCTCAAATTCTCCCTGCATGAGTTTCTCAAAATACTTGCACAAGGATTCATCAGTAGATCCAAAAATATCATTATATAAATTTACACAAGCAATATATTTTTAACTTTTGATTTAATAAACAGTGTGCTATCTACCTGTCCTCTAATAAAAGTATGATTTAATAAGAATGCACTAAGTCTTTCATACCATGCTCTAGGTGCTTGTTTTAAACCATATAATGCTTTACGCAGTTTAAAAATGTGATTTGAAAAATCTAAATCATCAAAACAAGAAGGTTGTTCCACATATACTTCACCATTTAAAAAAGTAGATTTTACATCCATTTGAAAAAGTTTTAAATCCAATGCACATGCATAAGCAAGTAAAATTCGAATAGCCTCTAGTCTACCCATTGGTGCATAGGTTTCATCGAAATCTATGCCTTCCTTGGGAATAGTCTTGAGCAACCAGTCTAGTCTTGTTTCTATTGATAACACCATCTTCATCCAATTTGTTCCTGAACACCCATTTAGTGCCATTCATAGGATGATTTGATGGTCTCGGAACAAGGGACCAAACTGTTGGGTTGAATGTCTAATTCATATCATTTCCCTCCTATTTTGATGATGACAAGAAGTGTTCTTAAGCAATTTAATTGGAACATGTCAAAAGCATCATACCTGAAAGTCATGCTCAAAAAGCATTTTTCAAACCACATTTATCATTTGGTAATGATAAATCATTAACTATGATATATGTGTTTATTTTTCAGGTACAAACTTTTTATGCAAAAGATGTGTCGACACACCCATCAATGGTGCCGACACATCATCACAGACTCAAAGAGAAATTGTGCAAAAATGTCAAGAGTGTGTCGACACATGTCAAGAGTGTGTCGACACGAGTGGCAGTTTTCCAGAGATCAAGGGTACCCAGGTCGACACACTCCCAGGGCAGGTCGACACTAGACCCAGTTCCCAGAACAGCCAGTTTGAGGAATTGGGACAGCAGGTCGACACACTCCCAGGGCAGGTCGACACTAGACCCAGTTCCCATAACAGCCAGTTTGAGGAATTGGGACAGCAGGTCGACACACTCAAGAGCAGGTCGACACGGGACCTTTCTCCCAGAACAGATTTTTCTATCTTTGGGACAGTGTGCACACAACCACCAGGGCAGGTCGACACACTACGGAAACCTTTCATCCTAAGAGCTGATGGCTGCCACGTGTCCTTCTAGGGCGATCAGAATCTTCCTTGGGAAGCGTGCCCTTGTACCCCAAAAGGGTATCTTTGGAATCCTAAGGGTATAAAGGCTCCTTTTGGCCTCCCTTCGAAAAAGAGAGACCCAATTAACCTCTGAGAGTCTCCTGAAAAATTCCTGGCGGCCATAAGAGTTCGTGTCTCCCTCCTCTGCCTTCCTGGAGTCTCCTAAACACCTCTTCTCACCAATTCAATAGGTGTGAGAATTGTGGTTTGATCTTTAAAGAAGCCTCTGAAGCATCTCAAGGAAGCAGATCAGGTAGAAGCCATCGTGTGGAGAAAATTCAAGGAAGGTCCACCTCCCAGATTGCAGAGCATCGTCTTGGACTTCATGTTTACAAGCTTCTTCCCAATTCAAGCTTCTACAAGGGAGTACACTTGAAGAACGAAGCCATTCAATACATTTTACTTTACTTCTGTTCTTCTGAGATATCTCTTGAGATTATGCAAGTGCTTCTGCATAATTCTCATTAGTGTTCTCAAATTTCGACTAGATCTGTTGCTAGGAGATCTTGTCTTAAGTTGGTGTCTAGCAAGTCTATGTGTGAGCCTTGTGCTCAGATTGTTGTGAGCCGGTGTGCTCAGTGTTGAGTTGTCAAACTCAAGTGTGTGTTGAGCAGTCTTGCTCAGTTGTTCTAGAGAAGTCTTGCTCTAGAAGTGGTGTGAGTTGTAAGCTCTTCAGGTTGGAGTTGTAAGGCTCCAGTGGGTGTGTTACCCAGTTGTGTTAGTGAATCCTCACGGGTTGTGAGGGGTGGATGTAGGAATCACATGGGTGATTTCCGAACCACCTAAAAATCCTTGTGCATTTGTGTTCTGTGGTTTGACTGATTCATCTGCTAGATGCTTGCATAGGACTCGTTTCTAATTCACTTAATCAACTTGATTCTCATCTAAGTTTTTCAACTCACTCCAATCTAATCAGATCAGTAGCTTTTCACTGATATTATTGCCTCTGATTCTAAATAGTTTTAAAATTATTTAAGCTTCCGCAAAAGTGGCTAAGATCTATTCATCCCCCCCCTTCTAGATCTTTTCCACACATTTATTTCGATCCTTCACAAACTTGATTTCTCCTGAACTGACTAAGTTCATCTTGCATGGCTAAAATCCAAGATTCATCAGACAGTGCTTCATTGACTGTCTTCGGCTCAATTTGAGATACAAATGCTAAATAATCACAAGGATAACATTACCTCTTATTCTTACCCCAACTGATGGATCTCCAATGATGTTATCAATAGGGTGATCCTTTTTGTACCTCCATTCCTTGGAGATCATCATAGATAATGTCCTTTTGTTGTAGTTCTTCTAAGGGTGGATCTTCACCATCCTTGATGGTAGATTCCTTCAGCTTCTGGGTAAGATTATCTGTGTCTTCATCATCACTTATAGATTCCTTTCTCAAGGAGGGTTATATTCATCAAAAATAATATGAATAGTTTGTTCAATCAATAAACTTCTTTTATTAAAAACTCTATAGCCTTTGGGTTTGGAAGTGTACCCCATAAAGATCCCTTCATCGGATTTGGGATCCAGCTTACCTATTTCTCTCTTACCATTGTTGTGAATGAAGTATGGACATCCAAAAGTTCTGAGATGACTGATCTTGGGCTTTCTTTGCTTGTACAGCTCATATACAGTCTTCTTCAGGATTGGCCTGATCATGACTCTATTTATAATATAACATGCTGTATTTATGGCTTCTGCCCAGAAGTTTCTTGGAAGGTTATATTCAGATAGCATGGTCCTAGCTATATCCAACAAGGTTCTATTCTTCCTCTCAGCTACTCCATTTTGCTGTGGTGTTCTAGGTGCTGAGAAATTGTGTTCTATACCTTGATCATTACAAAATTGTGAAAATCTGTCGTTTTGAATTCTCCTCCATGATCTGAACGATACTTATGATGCTGAATTTCTTATCCTTTTGAACTACTTTACTGAACTTCACAAAACTTTCAAATGTGTCATCTTTATGCTCTAAAAATGATACCCATGTAAATCTTGAATAATCATCAACTATGACAAATCCAAAGTTCTTTCCTCCCAGGCTGGTAGTTCTCATTGGTCCAAACAGATCCATATGTAGTAGTTCTAGTGGTTTGGAGGTAGTGACCACTGACTTTGATTTGAGGAGGATTTTGCATGCTTCCCTTTTGCACATGGTTCACAAATGCTTTCTAGTCTTGAGTTCATCTTCTGCAGATCTTCCACTAGATTATGTTTGATATGCTTTCTTATTCCATCCAAGCTGCAGTGACCAAACCTCCTGTGCCCATGTTCAGTGTTTTGCTCCTTACTTGCTACTAGGAAATGTCTTGATCTTTCAATTCTTCTAGATGCAGTACATACATATTCTTTTATCTGCTAGCTTCGAAGACAGTTGCACCATCCTTGATGATCAAACACTTAGATTCCTGAAACTTGATCTGGTGACCCTTTTCGCACAGCTGACTAATGCTTATTAAGTTGTGCTTCAGTCCCTTGACGCATAGTACATCTTCTATCAGAATTTATCTTGGTTTCCAATGGATCCGCAACCAATCACTGATCCTTTGCCATTATCGCCATAGTTACTGTACCTTCTTCACTTTTGATATGAGAGAACAGTTTCTTGTTACCTGTCATATGCCTTGAACACCCACTGTCAAGGTACCACTTTGATGCTCTAAGGCTTCCCTGTAATAAATCAATGAGATTTAGGTACCCAAGTTCTTTTGGGTTATGGTTGGTTAGTTTCTTCACAGTTTCTTTTGGGAATCCATTTTAGGTGTTTGGTTGTACATGTTATTTTAGTGTGACCTAATTTGTTACAGTGTGTGCAGCAAGGAATATTATTTATTATCCTATTTGGCTTATGGTTCTTATTTTTATTTACTTTATAATTAGGATTTTGTTCATCACCCAAATTTTGGAGTTGGATAAATTTAGGATGAATTATAGTTTCTTCATTGTCTGGTGGAGTGTATCCTAAGCCATACTTTTTCTTACCTGATCTTCTTGCTCCTTTTAATATTAAAGAGGATTTTCCATTAGTAAAATTTTCAACTGTGGCCATTAAATATTCATTATCTTTTGTTAGTGTGTTAATTTCACTCTTAGTTTAATTATGGTTTCCTGACTTTCTAAGTTTGATATCTTTTCATTTTTATTCTTTATATCTTCACAGAATAGTTCATTTCTTCTTTTTATTTGGAATTTTGTTTTTCTAACTGTTCAGTTTCAGATTTTAGATCTGAGTTAGTTATTTTGAGACATGCATAGTTTTTCTTAGTTTTTTTTAACAATTTACAGACATCTTTATACTTACTGTATAATTCATTAAAAACATCTTCTAAACTATCTAAATCTGATTCATTGCAAGAAGTAAAGGATGAGTCATAAGTTCTTATCATCAACATTTGCCATGAAGGCTAGGTTGGCCTTTTCTTCTTCTTCTTCTTCACTAGAGCTTGACTCACTGTCAGAGTCACTTTCGTTGTTCCATGCAGCGACCATGGCCTTCTTCTTGTATCTTTTGAATTTCTTTGTATTGTCCTTCTTCTTGAACTCAGTTTTCTTTAATTTTGGACACTCTGCTTTGATTTGTCCAGGCTTCTTGCACTCGTAGCATATCGGTTCTGATCTCTTAACATCTTTACCTTCAGATCTTTTAAAGTCTCTACGTTTCTTGAAGTATCTTCTTCCTGACTGGTATTTCTTTTTAGCTAATATGCGCTACAGTCTTCTGGAGAGAAAGACTTCCTCATCTTTACTACTCTCATTGCTTTTGTCACTTTCTGATTTGCCATCAGATGTGTCTTCTATGGCCTTGAGAGCATTACTGTACTTTTCTTGTTGGAGGATTCTCCTAGCCTTTCCATGTTTATCTCATGAGCCATCAAAGACCCAATGAGCTTTTCAAGAGACATTCTCCTTAGATCGTTTGCTTCTTCTATAGCTGTAACCTTTGGAGTCCATGAGGTTGGCAGGGATCTTAGTATTTTTCTTACCTCGTCTCCGATTTCATAAGTTTTTCCAAGCCCAGCTAGGCCGTTGTGATGTCTGTGAATCTACTGTACATTTGAGAGATGGATTCTCCACGCTGTATTTGAAATCTTTTCATATTGTGTCACAAGAATATCTATTCGTGTCTCCTTTACGTTGTCAGTTCCTTCATATGTGAATCTGAGCTTTTCCCATAGTTCCATAGCTGACTTGCATGCTGAAATCCTGTTGAATTCTTTCTTACTGAGCGCACAACACAGTATACTCTTGGTTTTGCTGTTTAGGGATATTTTCTTCTTGTCTTCATATGTCCATTTATCTTTACTGTTTGTGACCAGGAGGTCTCCTTCTTCAACTATTGACCAAAGTTGGAAATCTAGACCTTGAGGAAGAACTCCATCCGAGTCTTCCAGTAGTTGTAATCTTCACCGTCGAATAGAGGAGGTCTGTTAACAGACTGACCTTCTGCATATCCTTGAGCTGTCATTTATCTTTCTCTGCTCCTCTATCGTGAGATCTTCTTACTCAAGAGACTTAGCTCTAATACCACTTGTTGCCCAGATAGCAAGCCCAGAGGGGGGGGGGAATGGATTGCTAAAATTCTTCTTGTAAAAATTCATGTAATAAACAAACTTGACAGACTACACTAAGATCGATAGTTAGAGTTAGTGTTAATCAAAACAAAGAGAACAATCACACAGACAACAGGAAATTTTATCCTGTTTCGGATCTCCTATCCCAAGGAGTCCTACGTTCAGTTCCCAAGCAACCACTTGGGATTTCACTAAATAAGGGTACAGTCCCCCTTAAGGACACTTACACATCCAGCAGTAGCTGGCCTTCTCTTCTCTACCAGAAGAGGAATCACACCACCTGATGCACAGGTCTTCTCTTCACACCCGAAGAGGAATGCTCACAGAAAAATGATTTAATGAGAAAGGCCCCAAGACCAGCTTATAGACAAAGCTTGATCTAAGGCGAAGACTGAGACACACAAGATTATCTTAAAATGATTCTCTCTCTCAGATCTACGCAAGCTCTCTAAAGTAATGCACTATTCTCACAGAGAGCTAAGAGCTATGGACAAATGGAATGGAGGAGCTGGCTCTCGTTGTTCTTCAGGTGACTAAGATTTTCTTTTGGAAAAACTATTCAAACTGTCGTCTATGGAGTCACCAGTCTTCTATTTATCTTGTTTGAAATAATTTGACCGTTGTAGTATCTATTGAAATATCCGTTGTCTCACATTTTCATGCAAGTTGGGATGTCTGGTCTGAAGCGAAGAGCTAGTGAGCCTGTATCCATTAATGCTTGGATAGATGCATACACACAGGAGGAAAGATTGTCTGAATCTTCTATCCTCTTGTCAGGTTGACAGGTCCAAGTTTGAGACGTGCGTTTCCTCCGGAAACCCTGCACATAATAAATGCTGACACCTAGACAACTATAGTAGTTTGTGTTGTATGAAGATACATTAGAAGGGAAATGCCATTCTGTCATTGACTTTGTGTGAATAGGCAAGACAGGTAAAAGATATATCGTGCAGAGATGTGTACTGTCACAATAAATGTTAGACAATGTAGGATACAACATGCTTTCACGGGAAAACTTTGAAATCCACAAAGATTTGAAATACATTTGAATATCATGTGGAATGGAACTAAAGAATGTTTAAAAATGATTTGAACAAGAATGTTTGATAGCTGTATTAAATGTAATCATTAAGAGAGAGCTGTAGTCAAAAAACGAGGGTCGATGTGCACATAATCCATGATGAAATCAAGTTGATGTGAGCATAATCCATGTATTAATGAAATCGATGTTCTGTGCAAAGTCGTTGTTTAACTAAAATCGATGTAGAGATGAAATCGTTGTTTCAACCAAATCGTTGTAACAATAACCAAATCGTTATGGCAACCCCATCGGTGTTTAAGTGTCACAGAATCGATGTAGCAACCAAGTCGTTATTTAAGTGAAATCGATCATGAAATCATTGTTTAACTAAAATCGATCATGAAATCGTTGTTTAAGTGAAATCGATCATGAAATCGTTGTTTAAGTGAAATCGATCATGAAATTGTTGTTTAAGTGAAGTCGATAATGAAATCGTTGTTTCAATGATAAAATCGTTGTTTAGGTGAAATCGATCATGAAATCTTTGTTTAAGTGAAATCGATCATGAAATCATTGTTTATGTGAAATCGATCATGAAATCGTTGTTTAGTGAAATCGATCATGAAATCATTATTTCAATGATGAAATCGTTGTTTAAGTGAAATCGAACATGAAATCATTGTCTAAGTGAATTCGATAATGAAATCGTTGTTTTAATGATGAAATCGTTGTTTTACTGAAATCGATGTTCAAGTGAAATGAAATCGATGTATCAACGAAATCGATGTTTAAGTGATATTAAATCGATGTATCAACAAAATCGATGTACCAATGAAATCGATGTTTAAGTGATATGAAATTGATGTACCAACGAAATCGATGTTAGCTATTATATGGAAGTCGATGTATACTTAGACAAAATTTATACTTTGAACATTAAATGATAGTATGTGTGGACAACTTACAGATTCTGCTTGAGTTATGTCCTGTGGATAACTTCAGACAAAAAAAGTTGTTAGAAAATATTTTTAAGGTTTTGTTAATCACCAAAAATACATATATAATTCATAATAAATTTTATATGGAGATGGACTGATCATCATCTACCATTTCATGTTTACAGTTTTGTTAAGGACCTCTAGATGTCGAGTTATAAGTCAATCAAGAGCAACTACATCGTTCTTGCTGTTCTCAGGCAAGAACCATGAACATGACCACTCTAGATGTTGGGTTCTTCACCACCTGAACGCGACGTACAACCCCGTCGCGTTTAACTAAATAGCGACCGACCATCCCGCCGCATTCAAGGGTTTGTCCAATCAGTCTTGCACATGAAACTATGTGTTGCATGGAATTCAGTACACTTCAAGAATGCGACTGGTCATACCATCACAATTTGGTCATGTTTCTTGCCCTTGGTTTTCGTGCAAGTTTTTATATTCAGATTTTGAAAACCCCTCTAGAACGCGACGCATCGCATCATCGCGATTCGTACTTATTGCGGCCCGTTGACAGTTGTGTCATGAAGGCGACTGTTCACCCCGTCGTGTTTTGAATCATGTAGTGACGTGTCGGCCTATAGCAACATGAAGGCGATGGACACACCCGTCGCATTTATATCCCACAATCGGTTTCTACATTGATTCCTTCGAAATGTGTCGGTCAGGCCTGTTGTGATTTGAAAGCGACAAGACCCCCGTCACGATTGAATAGACTGACTGTGTACCCATATAACTGCTAACGGCCTTGAAAATGGCGACGACTGAACCTGCCGTGATTTCTAATGCCTACCTGAGACCTGTTTGCTCAGTTTAACTGTTAGTCTTGCATGTTATGTGTTATAGAAGCATTGTTCAGTCTGTCCAGTGGGTTAAAACCTATTAACCCATGAAAAAGTCATAACAATCTAAAAGCTTATTCTAATTGTTCTTATTTGATTGATCTGGTCCTTTTGTGATTTGTTATAATCATCTTGATAATCAAGCTTATTAAGTGAATTAATATCATGTTAAAATACTGCAAAGCATGTTATTATAAATACAAGTTCTATATTGTGTCATCATGTTACTTGCTTTCCACTTGCTTTATACCGGTGGATTGATATTGAGGCACGTTCTACACTACACTCTTGCACAAATTGTTGAACCACTCTCTATTTGTTCTTGTATTTTGGTGATAATAAATTTATGATGTAACTTAAATTGAATATTTTGTTTCATCTGTGTCGCATCAATCTCATAGCAAAATGCTGAGTCTCACATTGATGCAATATGGTCACTAAAATGATAAAATCGATGTTTATCAATATACATCGATTTCAGTTTAAGTGCCAAAATTATAAGCGCTACAACGACTTCGCTAAGTGGCCATAATGATTTGTTAAGAAATCGATCTCAGAACGATTCCTTTTATAGCCACAACGATTTGCCCTCATATCGTTTTCATTCTCATAACGATTTCATAAGTGATCCATCGCTTAGTTCCCATAACAATTTCATAAGTGATCACATCGGCTTGGTTCTTATAACGATTTCATAAGTGATCACATCGACTTCTTAAGTGAGACAACGATTTGCTCTCACAACGATTTGTTTACAAATGGGCAACGACTCTTCACATACGATTTCATAAGTCATGCTCATATCGACTTCTTTAGACCGTAACGATTTCTTAAGTGAACGCATCGACTTGCCTTCATAACGATTTGTTAAGAAGTCGTTCCCATAACGATTTCATAAGTCATGCTCATAACGATTTCTTCAATGATCATAACAACTTGTCTTTCACATCGATTTGTTCATAAACTTGCAATGATTTACTTGTAAATGAACAACGATTTCTCTTGAATATTTTGAAAGTGTTTTTTGGCGCTCATTGAAAAGTCAAATATTGTCTGAAAAAAAGCTGCATGCATAATCTTGTCAAAAAAAGATTTGACCTACTATTTTCAATATGTTAGCAGAAGCAGAGTACTATGCATCGTTTATCATAAACACTCTTTTATGCTAACACTTTCTTCCATGCTCACAGACCTCGAAGACCATCAAAGTCTGATCAAGATAAATGAAGAGGAGATGAGCATGGCTAGAACTCCAACGGATCTCTTCAACGGATCTATTCAAGCTGCTCATATAAAAGATGAAGCATTGCTGAAGATTAGAGAAGGCCTTTCCTGAAAATCCTTCAAGGAGTGTACAACTGTGAGAAGAACCTTCACGCCACAAACACTCAGAGAAAGAGAGAAGAGCTCGAGCCAAAAATCTACAGAAGCTTTCAAAGCAGAAGTCTTCATCGCCTTCAAGCCTCTTCTCTTCCATTCTCCCTGTGCTCATTGTAATCTTGGGGGAGAGTCTGTGACTGTGAGCTAAGTCCTGAGCGTTCATCTTGTAATAGCTCTCAGTCTGATCTTTCTTTTCTAAGAAAGATTTGTCCAGCTGTAGGACTATACAGTGTGTAACCTAGCTAGAGGTTAGTGTCTAGCAGAACCTTGTTGGGGTTTGTACCAACAGGACCTAGCTGGGGTTTAAGTCTAGCAGAACCGCACTGGGGTTTGTTCCAGGAGGTTTACTTCTGAACCTGTAAAAGAAGTAGGTTTGCTTCTGAGCCTAGAAAAGAAGTGGGATGCCTTCTTGCCCGGGAAAGAGAAGAAGACCTGGTGGGGTATCCAGGGTGTTGTAGTGTCCTTGAAGGGGACATACCTTCGGTTAGTGAAATCCCAAGAGTTTGCTTGGGGACTGGACGTAGGACTTCCATGTGGGAAGGGCCAAACCAAGATAAATCTCCTGTGTCCTTTTGTGTGATTGTTCTTTTGCTTCCGCACTACCACTCTTCATCACACTAACACTAACCAACTTTTAAGTGTTCACGTTTTGATTTCAGATTTCAGAAAATCCTATTCACCCCCCCCTAGATTACCTTGCTGCCGCACACCAAAGGGCCAACAAGTGGTATCAGAGCGGGTCTCTGAACTTCCAAGAAGATCCAACGATCTTAGAGAAAAGATCCATGGCGGCTCAGGATATGCTGAAGGCCAATCAGTCACCAGACCTCCATTCATTGATGGAGGGACTACCAATACTGGAAGATGAGAATGGAATGCTTCATTCGAGGCACAGACTTTGATCTGTGGCAGGTAATTGAGATAAAAATCTTGAAGACTTGACAAACAACATGTCAAAGGTCAAGAGCAACAAGATCTAACTTGCCTCACATTAAGGGGGAGTCTCATGCTCAGGGGGAGCACAGATTAAGGGGGAGTCATTCCTTATCAACTATTATTGTTGAACCCCTCTATGGTAAGAAATTCTCTCAAAGGGGGAGAGAATCCATGGTAAGATCCTTCCTTTTTGGTTAGTGACAAAAAGGGGGAGAGTTTGTATGAATTTTCTGAAACCTCTATGCTTTATATATATTCTTGTCAGAAAATTCTCATAAATTTTGTCATCACCAAAAAGGGGGAGATTGTTGAACCACTCTCTATTTATTCTTGTATTTTGGTGATAATAAAATTTATGATGTAACTTAAATTGAATATTTTGTTTCATCTGTGTCGCATCAATCTCATAGCAAAATGCTGAGTCTCACATTGATGCAATATGGCGCACTAAAATGATAAAATCGATGTTTAATCAATATACATCGATTTCAGTTCAAGTGCCAAAATTAATAAGCGCTACAACGACTTCGCTAAGTGGCCATAATGATTTGTTAAGAAATCGATCTCAGAACGATTCCTTTTATAGCCACAACGATTTGCCCTCATATCGTTTTCATTCTCATAACGATTTCATAAGTGATCACATCGGCTTAGTTCCCATAACGATTTCATAAGTGATCACATCGGCTTGGTTCTCATAACGATTCATAAGTGATCACATCGACTTCTTAAGTGAGACAACAATTTACTCTCACAACGATTTGTTTACAAATGGGCAATGACTCTTCACATAACGATTTCATAAGTCATGCTCATAACGACTTCTTTAGACCGTAACGATTTCTTAAGTGAATGCATCGACTTGCCTTCATAACGATTTGTTAAGAAGTCGTTCCATAACGATTTCATAAGTCATGCTCATAACGATTTCTTCAATGATCATAACGACTTGTCTTTCACATCGATTTATTCATAAACTTGCAACGATTTACTTGTAAATGAACAACGATTTCTCTTGAATATTTTGAAAGTGTTTTTGGCGCTCATTGAAAAGTCAAATATTGTCTGACAAAAAAAGCTGCATGCATAATCTTGTCAGAAAAAGATTTGACCTACTATTTTCAATATGTTAGCAGAAGCACAGTACTATGCATCATTTATCATAAACAATCTTTTATGCTAACACTTTCTTCCATGCTCACAGACCTCGAAGACCATCAAAGTCTGATCAAGACAATGAAGAGGAGATGAGCAACGGCTAGAACTCCAACGTATCTCTTCAACGGATCTATTCAAGCTGCTCATATAAAAGATGAAGCATTGCTGAAGATGAAGAGAAGGCCTTTCCTAAAATCCTTTAAGGAGTGTACAACTGTGAGAAGAACCTTCATGCCACAAACACTCAGAGAAAGAGAGAAGAGCTGAGCCAAAAATCTACAGAAGATTTCAAAGCAGAAGTCTTCATCGCCTTCAAGCCTTCTTCTCTTCCATCTCCTTGTGCTCATTGTAATCTTGGGGGAGAGTCTGTGACTGTGAGCTAAGTCCTGAGCGTTCATCTTGTAATAGCTCTCAGTCTGATCTTTCTTTTCTAAGAAAGATTTCTGTCCAGCTGTAGGACTGTATACAGTGTGGAACCTAGCTAGAGCTTAGTGTCTAGCAGAACCTTGTTGGGGTTTGTACCAACAGGACCTAGCTGGGGGTTTAAGTCTAGCAGAACCGCACTGGGGTATGTTCCATGAGGTTTACTTCTGAACCTGTAAAAGAAGTAGGTTTGCTTCTGAGCCTAGAAAAGAAGTGGGATGCCTTCTTGCCCGGGAAAGAGAAGAAGACCTGGTGGGGTATCCAGGTGTTCTAGTGTCCTTGAAGGGGACTGTACCTTCGGTTAGTGAAATCCCAAGAGTTTGCTTGGGGACTTAATGTAGGACTTCCATGTGGGAAGGGCCGAACCAGGATAAATCTTTTGTGTCCTTTTGTGTGATTGTTCTTTTGCTTCCGCACTGTCACTCTTCATCACACTAACACTAACCAAACTTTTAAGTGTTCACGTTTTGATTTCAGATTTCAGAAAATCCTATTCACCCCCCCTCTAGATTACCTTGCTGCCACATACCAAAGGGCCAACACAATAGGTAGACATTTCTTGGGGGATTGGAAACTTTCTATTGGTCATTCCGTACTGCCAGACTAGGGACCATTCCTCTAAGACCTCTGTAAATCTCCGTACCCTGTGGATTCCCTCATAGAGACCGAGTTGGTTGTACCATTGAAGTTTCCAGAAGATAGAATGCACTTCCTTTCTCGTCTCTTTCTCATGAGTGTGACTTTATAATCATAGACTCAAGCCATTAATGTAAAGAGTTAACTAAAAGTTTAAATTGCGTCGTTATGCTGCCGAAATTTTCTCTTTACTATTGCCATCATGAAATCATGTTCACATGACTTGTCTTTCTTGAAATCATCATGAACATGACATTACATCGTATACTTCTTGAAACTCTTGTTATTGCCAATGAATGACTATGGGTATCTACATTTGAAATTACTTGAGATGCGGATCGGGCACAGCGAGTGTCCAAGGGCTTTAGTCTAGCCGTAATGATAGAGAGTAATAAATATACTGTTAACCATGGGGTAAAATGAGTTCTGGCATTGCATCTGCACTGGAAGTACTTGCGTGTTGAATGCTAGATACAATAACCACATACACGTGTCCTAGTGTGCATTCCAAGGTGGCATAGATCTTTAGTGCACATTAGTATCATCGTGCCTGATTACTGTTACATGTTAAAGCTCTTTTTCGTGTGTGCTTGCTTTCTTGCGTAATATGGCCATCATGTGTTCCTGCAATTAAATGATATCATGCGTGCTTGTACATACTGTTCTACAACAGTTCCATCTTGATACATCATTTTAGATCTTGTTTAATCACTCTTGTTCAATCAATCTTGTTCACATATCGTGTTTAATTGGATTTATCATTCATGCATATCTTGATATTCATATGCCTACTTAGTTCTAAAATGTTAATCACTTATATCATTACCTGCACATTGAGATATAAATCCTACTGAGCTAGTTTGCTCATTCTCTACGTCGTAACATCATAGGTGATTTTGATGAGGAAGCTGAAGGTTGTGACTTGAACGGGAATGCGTCAGTGATGAGCATGTCCCCATTTACTATCTATCATTAGTTGTTTGAAAGTATATTGATATAGTAGGAAGTGAGGATATATGTAATTTTCTCTTTTCATGAGTCAATGTTAGTTTAAAGTCAATGGAGTAATTCAACATTATGAGTAAGTGAAGAAGAGTTGATTGTGTTCATTATATGGGCCTTATATACTACAAGAAAAAAACTATTTGGCGACGGACCATTTCTGTTGCTATTCTGTCGCTATTTTGTCACTAAAGAGCCTAGCGACGGAACTAGTTTGCAGCTATATATTGGATGCTAGTTATGGACGGGTAACTGCGGCCGCTACGCCAATGCTAATAGCGTTGGATTAGTGATTGCAGATTGCCGGAACAAAATCTACAATCAATATCAGCGACAGCTCAATTTTCGTCGCCAATCTGTCGCTAAGTTAGCGACGGATTAGCGACAGATGCGTACCTACAGAGGCAGCCTGCTGTAACTCTGTCGCTAAAACAACGATGGATTAACTACCGCAATCCGTAGCTGGCTGCGATGGCGAATAGTTTTGTTTGTCATTATTCTGTCATTATTCCGTCGCTATTCCGTCAGTATTTTGTCGCTAATAAATAAAAATTATAAAAAATATATTTATATTATATATATATATTATTTTTACACCTATACATTTTCATATGACAATTAACTAGAAAATAAATATGTCACAATCACCATGCAAACATAACAAAATCACATAAGTAATTAAGTAAAATTAAAACATTTCACACTAATTAAAATATCTGTTAATGTTTTCAACAAGTCACAAAGATGTTTACATAGATAATGAAGAAGATAAGAATGGAAAAGTCAAATGACGAGACTCCTAATCGTCTGCAAGATGAATCTCATGGTCGTCGCCATCTGCATCACTGCTAGCCTGTTCTCCAACAGTCTACAAGCAAAAAATCATTATTAGACATGTATGAATATGAAGAAGAAATAAAATATCATTTTACATTAACAATTATAAACATAAACCTAAATACTCCTGCCAATTCTAACCGAGAGTCCGATTTGGACTCTGTCAACTCTCACTGTCCAGTTTGACTCTCTTCACATGTTGAAATTGTCTACACTATGAATAGATACTTATTCTATTTTCGGACATGTGTTCCCCCAAACTCAAGGATTAATGAACTATAACTAAATCTACATACCCCCGCCAAATCCAAACCGAGAGTCCAATTTGTACTCCATCAATTCCACATATCTAGTTTGACTATTTGACCATGTTGAAATTGTTTGCACTATGAATAGACATTTAATTCAGTTTTAGGACCCGTATAACCTCCTTCAAGACTGATAGATTATGACATATAACTTAATCTAAATATCCCCACTAAATCCTAACCCGGGGTCTGATTTGGGAACCCTCAGATCTCACATGTCCAATTTAACTCTCAAGCTATTGAAATTGTCTGCACCATGAAGAGACAGATAATTCTACTTTTGGACTCATGTAACTCACAAACTGTTAGATTAATGAACTATAAATCAAAATCTAAATACCTCCGTGAAATCCAAATTGAGAGTTTGATTTGGACTCGTTGGATCCCACATGTCCAGTTTGACTCTCCAACCATGTTGAAATTACTTGCACTATAAACATACTCTTAATTCAATTTTTGGACTCGTATAACCCCCCTCCACACTGATAGATTAATGACATAAACATAAATCTAAATATCTTCGTCAAATCCTAACCGAAGGTCTGATTTAGACTCCCTCGACTCCTACATGCCAAGTTTGACTCTCTAGCCATGTTGAATTGTTTGTACTATGAACAAACTCTTATTTCTATTTTTGACCCATATACCCCCCAACTGATAGATTAATGAACTATAATCTAAATGAAATGCCACATCAAATCTAAATTGACTCCCACATATCCAGTTTTGACTCTCTAGCCATGTTGAAATTGCTTGTACTGAACAGACTCTTAATTCTATTTTTGGACTCGTGTAACCCCCAACTGATAGATTAATGAATTATAAACCCCTCAACTCCCACGTGCCCATTTGACTCTCTAGCCATGTTGAAATTGCTTGTACTATGAACAACTCTTAATTCTATTTTTTTGACCCGTGTAACCCCCAACTGATAGATTAATGATTTATAATCTAAATGAAACCCCATCAAATCTAAATTGAGAGTTCAATTCGGACTCGATCGGATCCCACATGTTTAATTTGACTTTGATCGTGCTGAACTATTTGCACTATGAACAAATTGTTAATTCAATTTTTGGACTTGTGAAACCTTCCTAAGCCAATAGATTAATTCATTTTATAGACTTTGAAATATGAAATAGAAGCAAAACATAATACAATATGTACTCACCTGGCCGAAGCCTTCGGTAAATGGAGGTGGATGTGGAAATGCCACCCCCATCGCATGAAGAGCTGGGACAACTGTCCGATCAAACCAGCTATCTAACTATATGATAAGTGCACTACAGTAGTGGTCAGGGAGCTCAGTAGGCTGCTGCGGTGGTGGTGGTGATTGTGTATAGCTATAGGATGCCGCCGAGCACCTTGACTCCATAGTAGAGCTGATGACTCCACCAGCATCCATCCCAGTACCAAATCTGAACACTCGACCTTTCATTGGTTGATCGGTTGCAACCAACCAGCCGAGGCATCGAATTGTGGATGTTGAGAGGAGTCATCACCATGCCGCTCTATCAATTGTTGCTCGTGTGACTCCTAAGTAAAAAAAAAAAAAATCAAATTGTTAGAATGCATTATTTTAAAATGTTACCTTGATAAGTACCATAACAAGAAGTACATACCACCACTTCTTTCGCCCTTTGTGAGACAAATTCTCCTGATTCCTTACGTTTACATGTAGGACAAAATAGCATTGTGTAGGCCACAGGGCCGCCTGTCTCCTCCTCCGACAATTGCAAATTATGAAAGAAAATTAGTGTAATGCATAAATTTTATAAAATTTAAATTATAAAATGAATAATTGCCATTCTCTTCTTGTGGCATCCAAAGGTGATGGAGCCACTGGTATGCGAACTAGCTTTGAGCATTTTGGCATGATTTTGTGTAGCAATGGCCGACCGTGATTGTAATCTTGTGTCACCCACTGGTCGTAAATAGCATCCCAGTAGTCTTTCCTTGTCGCAGGAGGGCTATGGCCCTTCCATTGGAGTGGATCAGCCACCCCACCCACTTCCCTCTTTGCCAACTCCTTCTTCTTGGTAAGGTAGTTAGAAAAACGTCTCCCCACAACCCTTTCCTAGGCTATCCTCGCATCCTCCTCTTGCTTCGCAGTCGCAAAGTGATAAGTGCACTGCAGAAATTGATGCTATGTTTAGTAACAAATTACTTTAAATTAAATTAAAATAGACATACCAAAAATGATTGGAAGAGGCTGTCGAGAACGTCCCTCGAGTAGTCCCTCCACTGTGCCATCGGCCCTAGGAGATGGTGGAGCAAGGATTTTGATATCCATCACGTCACATCTGGTGGCTCGAACTTCATGCTGGACATTATTTATTTAAAGTTAGAAAGAAACAGTGTGTTACAAACATAAATATATAAAATGAATAAGTAAATACTTACAGGTAGCTGTCGGTGTACAACAATGTGATCAAGCATCGTGTGTCAGGCTCTAATGATTGCCCAAAACAAGAATGACCTGATGAGCTTGGAGTCTGAGGGGAGGCCATAGCAGTCGAGGAAAGGTGATGTAGTAGGAGGAGGGGGGACTATAGTAGAAGGCTGAATGGGGGCCGTAGTAGGAGGAAGACTGGGGGCTTAGTAGGATCCAAAATGGGTCGTAGTAGGAGGCAAACTCGGGATCATAGTAGGAGGTGGAATGAGGGCTATAGTAGGTGGCTGAGTGGGGCCTGTAGTAGGAGGCGGAAGGGGGACCATAGTAGGAGGTGCCCTTGAGAGGAGTGTGATCCTAAAAAAAAAAGAGAATGATAAGACTTCAATAATTACAAATATAATTACGAATAGAATTTATGTAAAATATAACCTCTGATGGAAGGAGTCATAGTAGGAGGGGAGGATGGTGCCCCTGAGTGGAGTGTGAACTTGTCAAAAAAAAAAAAAAGAGGAATGATTGGATTTCAATAATTATAAATATAATTATAAATAGAACTTATGTAAAATGTAAACCTCTGATGGAAGGATCCGTGGGAGGGGGGAGGGTGGTACCCCGTAGTAGAGTGTGACCTGTAGAAAAAATAGAAATGATTAACTTCAATAATTATAAATATAATTATGAATAGAATTTATGTAAAATGTAAACCTTTGATGGAAGGAACTGTAGTAGGAGGAGGAGGGCGATGCCCCTGAGCAGAGCGTGAACCTGTAGAAAAAATGATAAATGATTAGACTTCAATAATTACAAATAAAATTTATGTAAAATGTAACCTCTGATGGAAGGAGCCGTAGTAGTAGGAGGAGGGCAATGCCCCTAAGCAGAGCGTGAACCTATAGAAAAAATGAGAAATGATTAGACTTCAATAATTACAAATATAATTATGAATAGAATAACTATTTCATATCTGAATATGACCTCTGCGTCCTCGAGCTGGCCGACCTCCCGCGAGCCATACCGTTTGTTTATTAAATTAACATAAAGCATGAGACCATCAAATGATATATCAATTTCATCATTAGTTTGTGTCCATTAAATCAACATACCAATTTCTATTTAAATATCCATTTGATCACCGCCTAATGATGTATCATAACCTAATTCATCACTATCTTCAATTTCAATTTCTTCTTTCTTCTTCTTTTTTTTTCTTCTCCTCTCCTCCTCCTCCTCCTCCTCCTCCTCATCATCATCATCATCATCATCTTCTTGTATGGTTCGAGCTCGCTGTGGTAGTTCTTTTGGATCAACTTCTTCTGCTTGTAATGCATCATCACACAATGAAATGTTGTCATACAAGCCATATGCAATATCATGATCGTATGGGAGGTAATCTATATCATCTGCCTAGAAATAATCATCATTTGTCTGTTCTTCAACATTCTCATCCTCCTCTAATTGATACTTAGGAAACACTTAGATTTGACTTTGCATATAGCCCATCATTCATGTATGTCAAACCTCCACATTGTTGGATATGTAGCATAGTAGACTTGTTGGGCCTGTGCTGCCAATATAAAAGGTTCATATGTTCTCAACTTTGACCTATGCTTCACATCAACAATGCATGATATTTTATCAACTTTTGTTTTTGTGGGGTCAAACCAATGGCATTTAATAATATTACCGTATTATCTATTCCCAGTAAGTCAACTCCATGACCTCCTCTAAGATACCATAATAGTCAAGTTCTTTTTTAGCATAAGTACTACCTTTCACATAGATTCCCTGTTCATTGTCAACTTTTGTAGACCGTATTCATTTGTATGGAATCGGTAACCATTTATGATGTACCCATTATAACATTGTACATCTTTGTGCAGGATGTTTCTGACGTCTGTAATGACCCTCCTTATACCGGTACGATTATATCAATCCACATCGATATAAAGGACATCATTACAGTGGGACATTAACCCAACACAACCAATAGGTTGAAACGTACATGAATACAAATGAGTACAGCGGAACTGAAATAGAATTCTTATTCCATCATCATACACATATTCCACAGTCTATATAGAAAAAGTAATACAAATGTCCACATTATTACAAGTCCATATGAATACATAATGACATTGTTCACATACTATGAAAGGAAAGAGTAAACTATGCAGCACTCTACAAGCAACTACTCCCTCCCTTGAAGTCGCTCCTCACTAAGTCCTCCTCAAGTACGGGGACACCTGTCTCACCTGTATATCAAAGCAAGTATGAGTCTTTCAACAAGACCCAGCAAGCAACCTAAGGTACATCCTTACACATACCACATACACATGCTAGTCTTTTAAACAAAAAAACACATGGCACATGCTTTATGCTAATTTAAACAAATATCCATGAACAACCTATAGCATGCTTTCTACACATAACATGTAACATGATTCATGATTTCAAATCTATTCATATCATTTCACAATTCTACACAATTAAAGCATGAAATTATGCACACAGTAACTAGCAATCCTAACATGATATCTAATTATTTTCACATACTTTTATAACATATACATATCTTAAGATTGCTATTTTATCATGAATAATTCTCATTCACATGTTTTCACATCTTTTCACATGCTATCACATTCACATGACACTAACACATGTTCACATTTTTCACACTTTTACACTTAATTTCCATGACACATAGTCCAAACCACCATAAAGAAGACACACATTCACATAACACATACCCGTCACCTAGGCAATACAGTGACGAATCTTAGTAACTGCGCAGAATCGGGAGAAGCCCTCTCCACCCTAACCAATAGTACTTGTCCACCTCTAGGATTTCATCCTAATGCCCAGGATATCACATACACAATGAGCCTTCCCATAGGGACTTTACTACAGTACGAATCCACAGCCTTCTATGGTAGCAGTTCAATCTCGGCATAATTTACACATATCACTTAATCACATGGGTTTATTCACTTATATCCACAATTTAATCCCTTTCACATGCACTTTATATAAACATTCATATCTCAGGTTACAGAACTCTACACTACTATTCCACAGAGATAAATAATTCATAACAGAGCCCTAACATGCTGCTAATACTAAATTTCACATGATTTAACTCAAACATGTTTAACATGGCTTAATTAACCTCTTAAGATACAAATAGTGCTCACGGGTATCAAAGTACAAAATTTTTATCACATGCTTCAACAGGTAATATGTCACATGCCTAATTTTTCAGATTTTTTGCAATAGTAAAACTAATTTTATAATTTATACAGATTTCATACTAGTTTAGCAAATTATTCACTTAACATGGTTCACAACACAATAATCATTCCTATTAGTTCTAAAACCTGAAAACAGTAACCATAAGATCATGGAAAATTTCTGAAACCCTAACATGTAATAAAACTAATTATTCCAAATTAAATACAGCCAAATCATGCTTATTTTCCAATAACAGAAATTAAACTAAATAATATCATACTTAGAAAATTGACAAAACCTCATGATATGACCTACATACCATACCTAACAAACCGAATTTTTACAACAAGTACATATCACCAAAAGTTTGCAAATCACAACATAGAGATCAAAACAATTGTTCTGAAAATCCTGAAGAACTTGGCGGCAAGGGGCTTGCCGCCAACATGGGTTAATAGCACACGATGCTGCCGTTAACTTAGGAACTTGGCGGCAACAAGGTTGCCGTCAACCTCCTGTCTGCAGAATTGCAGACCGAACTCACAAAAAGAAGAGAATTGGGCTTCCAAGACTCGAATAAAAATCTGTAAAATTCCTGAGACCTAAAGGACATGTCTAGGGATGTAATCCCTCGATGTAACACCCTAGAAATTCAGTAATTGGAAAAATATAAATAAATTGAAAATGATAAATTCAATATTAGTGAAATAGCAAAAACGTACTTGTCATTAATGTACATACAAAAACCCATTAGAAAATTCCATAGAAATCATAGCTCAACTCTAAATAACACTCCCTAATGACCCACAAAGAAATTCATGCAAAGGAAATTTGGATGGTCTAAGTTTCAGGCGTTTTGCGACGGAGTATCATAATTAGGGAATAAGTCGGAAAATCATTATCACATACTTAATGAGTTAGAAAATTAAATAAAAATCATAGATGGACTTCAAATAATATCCTCTAATGATCCATCAAGAAATTTGAGTCAATAAAAAAAATCATTTGGGGTAGGTTTAAGAGTTATTGTGACTTATTATTGTAATAAGAAACAAGTTGGAAAATCTATTATCATGTGTATAAAATATGATCATGAACCAAATTAAAAATGATGGGTGGACTTTAAACAACATGGATTGATAGCCCATTATCAGAATGGTGTAGCACCCCGAAAAAAAGTCAGTGATTTAAAAATTGTAAATAAATGGAAATAAATAATTTATGTATTATCAGAATGGTAGAATGTACGTGCCACTATCGTAGGTACAAGAGCACATCGGAAAATTCTGTAAAAATTAAAAATCAACTCCAAACATTATTCCTTAGTGTTCCACGAAGAAACTTGTGCAACAAAAAAATCCGATTGGCCAAGTGTACGTCACAATGTGACTAATTATCCAAATTAGGAAACTAAGTCGGAAAACCGTTAACACGGAAATATAAGATGATCCCAAATTAAATAAACATGTTGGAGAGACTTACAACATCATTTATTGATGACCCATTATTGGAATTGGGCCAATGGAACACCTTTGGCCCAAAAATAAATTGAAGCAAGAAAAATACATGGAAATTCGTAACTCTAATTGAGCTGAAATTAGAAAGAGGTAATTATGGAAAATTCTAAGGCAATTAGGCTCTCTTGGAAACCTAAATTCGTGCTTAACCATGGTGGGAGACTTCCTAAAACCTCACACACTCTATTGGGGTGTGAAATCATCAAATTATGGAAGGTGGGAGGCCAAAACCGCACCCTTCCTTTCCTACACCCAATGGAACTTCTAAAACACCCTAGATGTATATATACATGCCATGGAACCCTAGGGGATGAATTTACACATTGTTGGGGTCATGGTTAGCTGTTCTTGAGCACTAGAAGTGGAGGAAATCGCCCCAACTCAGAGCTTTCTTCCTTGTTGCGTTCTGCATCGACTTGTGCAGAGTGCTCTCCTTGGAGTCGACTAAAGGTAAGCCAAACTTAAACCAAACCGTGCAAGACTTATACCCCTAGAAAGAGGGTCGAGTCTAGCTTCTAATGGCATTGGTTTGCCTATATTTCATTAAGTAGATCGGGTATATTAGGCATTCTCCTCCAAGTGGTCTGAACGAGGGTGTTTCTGGAGGACAAGACTTCTTCAACCCAAACAGTAGGTGATCTTGTGCCAAGACTAAACAAAACTTATACAATCTTGTAGTGCGCATGTCTAGTTTTATACGCACTTGATTTGTCCAATTTTCGTTGTGTATCCGTCGAGTTATACGTGTTTTCCCTAAGTCACACAGGTTTCGGGATTGTTGCATTCTTAATGTGTTGCACATGATTCGAGACCGAATTAGATCCAACCCACAACATGAAAGTCCTTCTACTAGTTGTCATCATCATGTTTCATGTTGAAGGTTTTGTCCAATGTTAGTAGACAGAGAGATATAAGCATCGTAATAGGATCACTGCTTGTTCCTGCATTTTCGGTTTTGATGTTGAATCGCGACCAGACCAGGCAACGCGATTCCAGCGCCTGGTATCGTGTCGGCCTTGGCCGTCATGATTTGGTAAAATGTGACTATGAGGTCCGACGATATTCACTGTCTGACCAGTCAACGTTCCGCGTGGGACTTCGCGCTGCATGGACTTCAGTGCTGTCTGATATGCGACGGGTACCCCCGACACGATTCGACATGTTTTCCCACTCAAAATTTTTGCCAATTTTATATTAGTATTTTAATGCTTTTCATGAACGCGATGGGGTATCCCCTCGCGATTTAAGGTAAAAGGCGACCAGGTAAGCCGTCGTGATTTACATTCTTCATAGTTAGCTCTGTTTAACTGTACAACATGTTATGAATAGCGTCTACTGTGTAGGACGCGATTCAAAGACCGACCCGAGACTTTACTTTTTAGCTAGTCAATCAGCATGTTTAATCTCTTAGTCTGTAACCATGTCACTTACTGTGCATTGGCCTAAAAGTAATCAACCACTTGAAAATGGTAATGACATGAATATGGTTCTAATGTGTATTATGTGATTGATCTTATGTTCATTGATTATCTTCTTGTAATCTAGCTTGATAATGGAATTGTCATAATAAGTATGTGATATGAAATGTGATGAATACATGATTAGAATGGACTTGTTTAGTAAGTTTACTATCATGATTTGCATGTGGGTTTTTATTTATTTAGGTGTTTTCCGATGTTCCATTATTCGTTCATCAATTGCATACATGTTTAGGAAAGATCCGTGACACGTCACTTACACAATTACACGATTAGGCACACCCTTCTTGGGGATTGGGAGCTCTCTGCCGGTCATTCCGTATTGGCAGACTAGTGATCTTTTCCTTAAGACCTCCGTAAGTCTCTGTACTCTATGGATTCCCTCATAGAGACCGAGCTGGTTGTACCATGAAGTACCCTGGAGATAGAGAGCACTTGTACCTTGACTCAATAAATGAATTATGAAACAGAAAGATACGTCGTTATGTTGTCCAATTGTTCTCTTGAGCTATTGTCTTACCTTGACTCAATAAATGATCATGTCCTTATTACAATGAACTTCTTATTGAAATTCCGTGGCCATAATATGTTTATGTTCGATCGGCATAACGTGGGACTTCGGTCCATTTGACTAATGCCTGTGCAATAGGGGCCTGTCTAGTCCTGGGGAGGAGCGCCCCAACGTACTTATTAACTGTGTGAGTATGGACTTGTGGTGCGTGGCATGGCACTGGAATGTGTGTAAGATTTGTGTGAATGTGCCTTCATTTGATATGATATGATAAGTTTGATATGATACGTCTGATCATGTGAATATGCGATATCTGTGTGAATATGGCCAATTCTTGTTTATGTGATACGAACTCATTCTTGAAATCCTCGTGATATTATTCTATTCTTGAATACCTGTCCAATACATATGAAAGTCATTATTTGTTTCTCTATGATATTCGTTCTATTCAACCATTTGACTTGTTAGAAATACATGCACATATAGCCACCATGTACTTGTTAAGATCCTGCTCATTTAAAATGCTAATCATGTACATCAGTGCCCACACATTGAGATGTAAATCCTACTGGGCTAGTTTGCTAACCCCCATCTTCCTAAATATTTCAGGTTGTGAAGAAGAGGTGCATGTTATTATGAGGGGACTTGTGCGCCGAGCATGGACTACGCCTTAGAGAGTCTTTCTTTATTCTAGATTAGAGAGAGATTAGTAATCATTGTAATTTTGTCTTTCTTTGAGAGTTAGATGAGACTAGTAGTGGTAAGTTGTTCTTATTTTGACCTTTAGAGATTGTAACATTCACTTACAATGAATAAAAGAGTTTCATTATTGAACTATGGGCCCTATTGATATGAGTCATTTGTCTTGGCTTCTGAATGCTTACTTGTTCGTCGCGTTTCCGATTTCTTTTCGCTGCTAAAAATCGGGGTGCGACACTCGATTACTTGACTGGAATAAAATCTAAGAAGACCGAATCTTGTCGAAGAAGTCCTCCTCGGCCAAGCCAAGAAGGTGCAAAATCCCCTCCCAAATCCGGTCTGTTTGCTAATGTAGATGGATCTCTGGAATCAGGGAAGATTCCTCAATGCTTGGAGTACCTCCCAGTCAAAGTAGATCGCCAGAAGACCTCCCCAAATCGTCGGATCAAGCTTGCAAAAGTTCTGATTTCCCACAAGAAAACCCTAGGTTCTTCTCATGAGCCAAAAGACCTAATCTGAGCGAAAACCGGATGTTTTATAGGGCTAATGGGTCGGGGTACGAGTTGCATTAGGTTTCCTACCGTTGGAGGGTAGTTTCCTAAACAAGAACTGGAGAAAATGCAGCCGTTTTCAGATCTAGAATCACAACATAACCGGAGAAGTAAACGGCCACTTTGTTGCCGTTAACAAGAAGTCAGCGTCCATCGATCTGGACGTCAACATGAAGTCAACGGCACATTGGTTGCCGTCAACTTGCCCTTAACATCAATGGATGTTGACATTAACAGGGATTTCGGCAGAACACAGAAATATCAATAACCTTCATACACAACATAAACACATACAATATGTACAACATTATTTAAATACAATATACAAAATTAATATAATATAATATGCACAGAAATAAACACATATATCCATATGCACATAAGTAAATAAATAAACATGCTATTAACAACAAATATCATATGCATATAAATAAACATAATATGAATAAAGTTCGAGGGCCTTACATCCTTGCTCATGTATGTTGAAGTTTTGAATTTGACTCTACACTGCTTTCCATACATGCAGTGTTTGCAGAAATCTAACTTGCGTGATTTCACACCATTCAGCAATTTCCTTTTGTGTAGTTCCATCATACCCCACTCACTCATATGCCCAAGTTGCATGTGCCAAAGAGCGGTATCATCTATGCTAGTCTCAGATGACGCTGTAGCAGCAACATTTCCCACAACTGTACTCCTATGAGCCTATACAAATTTTTTTTAATTCGCTTTCCCTTCATCACAACCAAAACACCTTTATTGACTTTGAACATGCCACTGCCAGGGGCTGTTGAAAGTCCATGCCCAGTTCTCTCTAATTGACCAAGAGAGATTAAATTCTTCTTCAGCCTGGGAACGTGCGTGACATCTCCCAATGTTCTGATCACACCATGATGCATCCGAATTCTGATATTCCCGAAATCTATGACTTTACACGGGTGATGATCACCCAGCACAACAGAGCCACCTTCATAATTCTTGTAGGTATCAAACCATTCTCTGTGAGGACAATAGTGAAAAGAGCATCTGGAATCCATAGTCCATGTGTTCAAGAATGAGTCCGTACCTGATGAGACTATCGATAGCTCCTCATCATTAGAGCTGTCTGATGATCAGCCTATCTCCATATCTATATATTATATATTACACATATTTTTTGGTGATCAACAAAACCTTGGAAATTGTTGACTAACTATTTTCTGAAGCTTGTCAACATGTATCAAATAAAATAAATTTAGTAAGTTATTTACATTCATCTTTATTAGAAGTTAATTGCATATGATTTGCCTAAGTCTACATTGACTACTGTTGTAAGCTCACAACGATTACTGTTTTGATATCACATTGATTCTATTAAACATCAATTTCACTTAAACAACAACTACGTTTTAAAAGATCAAAAATATCGATTACGGTTTAACATCGACTTCATTTAAACATCGATTTCATTCAAACAACGATTATGGTTCAATATTGATTTCACCTAAAATATCGATTTCATGTAAACATCAATTAACTTAGAACATCGATTTCGGCTCAACATCGATTTTACTTAGAACATCAATTTCATTCAACATCAATTTCGGTTCAACATGATTTCACTTAGAATATCGATTTCATTCAACATCGATTTCAGTTTAACATCGATTTCACTTAGAACATCGATTTCATACAACATCGATTTTGGTTCAACATCGATTTCACTTAGAACATCGATTTCATTCAACATCGATTTCACTTAGAATATCAATTTCACTTAAACATCATTTCACTTAGAACACTGATTCCATTTAAACATCAACTACATTCGAACATCGATTATGCTCCAACATCGATTACATTTTAACATAGATTATGGTCACATCTCAACATCGATTCCATTCTAACAACGATTATACTCATATCGCCTCCACTTGAACATCAGTTGTGTTTGGACATCGACTGTCATTATACATAGACTGTCTCTAAACATCAGCATTACTTCAGCAACGATTATGTTAAACAGTTAATGGACAATATTGATAATAATTTTTATAATCATTATAGTTTCAAATATAAACAAGATAGTCTTGATTATATTTTATCTCAAATGTCATTCAAATGTATTTTGAATCACTGTCCATTTCAAATTTTCCAGCGAACTATGGCATACCCTGTGCACTCAAACACTTATTATTTCAGGTACAATATCTATGCACGACATCTCTTGTGGACTACTATATTCATGTCACATAAAGTAGAACTTTAAAGGATGACAGAACAAAACTTTCACTTTGGTATATCCTCCTACAACATAGCGGGTGACGTTGACTATAGTTTAGACACATTTAAAATATCTATGCTCCAGCATTATTGTAACGGATCACGCCGTTCAAACCCATTAACACCATAACGAGCTTGACACGACTCCGTCTCCGCGATCGGGCCGAAGCCTCACAAGGGATATCAAACACATATATCCGTGGAAATACAAAAGAACCACATTAAGCATACATAAGTTGCATTGCTTATACATGTCCATAAGAAAAGTACATTTCCAAGTTCCTTATATAATCAACATAACATAAACATAGCCCGGGACAAAGCCCCAAGGATCCATAAGAAAGAACTTTACTCTGCTGGTGGTGACGACCTGACTCTGCTATGAGGATGGTCCGAGCTACTAGAGGGACGTGAAGCCTCCTACTCGCCCTCACCTAGAAGAAAAAGGGGTGAGCCTCACAAGTCATTGGCTCAGTAGGGTAGCTCCCCCAAGCCGAGAAACATAATTAATATTAAAGCTGTAAAACATGTAATCACCTAAACATGATACTACAATGCTGGTAATAAATAAACGGCAACACACGTCAAGTGCACTAGCTAAAGGATGGGTATGCTGAACACGAGTCTCGAGAACTGGTTCGCGACACCAGCCACAGACCCAGACAACCCACACATTACACCTCTCAGTCTCGCAGCCACGGATGAAAGGTCCAGCTACCACTCCACCTCAACAAACAAGGACTGTGGAGACAAACTACACCACACCTGCAAGCAACACTGCTGCAGGACCAAGCCTGACACCTTTAGGGGCTCCGGCCGAGAACCCTAAAGTGAGGCACTGGAACAGGACTAGCAGAGGACTAGTACATCTACTGGTGTCCATCCCTCAACCAAGAGGGCACTACAAACGGCCGTACACTCACAAACACAAGCCGTTGTCCCCTGTCATCTTTCCCCCCAGCGGACGTACTACTCAAACACAAGAGGAGGGTGTCCAGGAAGATGACACAAACCTCGATGGTACTCTCGTATCGGGACAAGCCCTAAGCACCCGGTGCTAAGGTAACCGACTAGAGAGGTAACTACGGAACGCGTAACACCTAACCTGCTATGCACGCAAATCAACGTAAAACTCTTCGGTATCAATCATTACACGGGTCCACACCACCCATACAGATCCTACATTGCCTTGGTAACATAGCCCAAGCAATGTGGAACACAAACTGGACAAACTGGCCACAGCTCACCAGAGCTCGGGTGGCCCCTTTCATAAACACGTCCAAACCGGAAGCCGCCTTTACCTTTCAAGTCGCGTCGGACATACAGGACGCTACCTTTCTCTGAATCACGTCGGGTGTAGGTGACGCGTTAACAAATGCATCCCCTACACTGGACACCTTTCGGGGTTCAGCAGCACATTCAACAAAGCTGTCTGGAAATCAAACCACCCCATCCCATGTCATGTAAAATAGGAATTAAACATGTAAATGGGATTCCTACATATGCTTATTAACATGCTAGTGCAATTCCCACATGTAGATACCTCATTCAAGCATCGTACAAGCCAATCCATATGAAAACTGGGTGGGAATCATGGAGGAGTTCCCCTATCAGTGCAAGAAGCGCAATTTCGACACCACCACGAGATTCCCCGCGCTCCCACGCTCGTCCACGCGCCGAAACCTCGCCAAATGGAACCCGATTACCTTCAAAACGCCAAGGTTTTCTTCACAACCGCAACTGCATCTCCCCCAAGCCTGAGCAATGCAACTGCACTGTTCGGCTGGGGACGATACACTTAACAGCATTAAACGAAATCACGTCGTGCTTACCGGACGCGATAAGAATCGCGTCCGCCATTGCCGACGTAATTAATCTTGACCATCACCCTGCATGCACCACGTGGCGCACATGCAGTGACTGCCATGCAACGGCGGTTCAATATCGCAAAAAGGGGTGAGCCTCACAAGTCATTAGCTCAGTATGGTAGCTCCCCCTAGTTGAGAAACACAATTAATGTTAAAGCTGTAAAACATGTAATCACCTAAACATGATACTACAATGCTGGTAAATAAATAAACGACAACACACGTCAAGTGCACTAGCTAAAGGAAGGGTACGCCAACACGAGTCTCGAGAACTGGTTCACGACACCAGCCATAGACATGGACAAGCCACACAAGTACAACTCTCAGTCTCGCAGCCACAGATGAAAGGTCCAGCTGCCGCTCCACCTCAACAAACAAGGACTGTGGAGACAAACTACACAACACCTACAAGTAACACTGCTGTAGGACCAAGCCTGACACCTTTAGGGGCTCCAGTTGAGAACCCTAAAGTGAGGCACTGGAACAGGACTAGATGAGGATCAGTACATCTACTGGTGTCCGTCCCTCAACCAAGAGCGTGCTACAAACGATCGTACAGTCATAAACACAAGTCGTTGTCCCCTGTCGTCTTTCCCCTCAGCCGACGTACTACTCAAGCACAAGAGGAGGGTGTCCAGGAAGACGACACAAACCTCGACGGTACTCTCATACTGGGACAAGCGTTAAGCACCCGGTGCTAGGGTAACCGACTAGAGAGGTAACTACGGAAGGCGTAACACCTAACCCGCTATGCACGCAAATCAATGCAAAACTCTTCGGTATCAACCATTACATGGGTCAACACCACCCACACAGATCCTACATTGCCTTGGTAACACAGCCCAAGCATGTGGAACACAAACTGGACAGACTGGCCACAGCTCAACAGCGCTCGGGTGGCCCCTTCCATAAACGCGTCCAAACGGAAGCCGCCTTTACCTTTCAAGTCGCGTCGGACATACAGGATGCTACTTTCTCTAAATTGTGTCGGGTGTAGGCAACGCGTTAACAAACGCGTCCCCTGCACTGGACGCCTTTGGGGGTTCAGTAGCACATTCAACAAAGCTGTCTGGAAATCAAACCACCCCATCCCATGTCATGTAAAACAGGAATTAAACATCTAAATGGGATTCCTACAAATGCTTATTAACATGCTAGTGCAATTCCCACATGTAGATACCTCATTCAAGCATCGTACAAGCTAATCCATATGAAAACAGGGTGGGAATCATGGTGGAGTTCCCCTACCAGTGCAAGAAGTGCAATTCTGACACCACCACAAGATTCCCCGTGCTCCCATGCTCGTCCACGCATCGAAACCTCGCCAAACGGAACCCGATTACCTTCAAAACACCAAGGTTTTCTTCACAGCCGCAACAACATCTCCCCCAAGCCTGAGCAGTGCAACTGCACTATTCGGCAGGGGAAGATACACTTAAAAGCATTAAATCAAATTGCATCGCGCTTACCAGACGCGATAAGAATCGCATCCGCCATTGCCGACGCAATTAAACTTGACCGTCACCCTGCATGCACCACGCGGTGCGCATGCAACGACTGCCATGCAATGGCGGTTCAATAACAGGGTGGGAATCATGGGCGAGCAGGAGGCTTCACGTCCCTCTAGTAGCTCGGACTAGCCTCATAGCAGAGTTAGGCCGTCACCACCGGCAAAGTAAAGTTCTTTCTTATGGAGCCTTGGGGGTTTGTCTCGGGCTATGTTTATGTTATGTTGATTATATAAGGAACTTGGAAATATACTTTTCTCATGGACATGTATAAGCAATGCAACTTATGTATGCTTAATGTGGTTCTTTTGTATTTCCACGGATATATGTGTTTGATATCCCTTGCGGGGCTTCTGCCTGATTGCGGGAGACGGAGTCGTGTCAAGCTCGTTATGGTGTTAACGGGTTTGAACTTTGTATTTCCACGGATATATGTGTTTGATATCCCTTGTAAGGCTTCGGCCAGATCGCGGGAGACAAAGTCGTGTCAAGCTCGTAATGGTGTTAACGGGTTTAAACAACATGGTCCATTACAATTGGTATCAGAGCAAGATCCTTGTAAATATGAAAGAACGAGAAAAGTACATTGTGGTTCCTTATTATGATCTCATCTGCTGGTAGTTGGCCTTGTTTTTGTAGTAATATACTTGTTCTTTTGTATGGATAAAATGTGTATGTGCAGGTCTATAATGGCGGATAGGAGAGATTGGGGAGGAGGAGGTGATGACCCTGAGGAGTCTACTCACCAAATGATAGAAAGAATGTGGGAAAGTCTCATGCATATCTGGACAAGGTTAGATCAGCAATTACCGGGGCCATCTTCTGGGGTTGTACCACTAGTAATGGAGGAGATTATGCCGGCACCAATAGCACCACCTTATGGAGTAGAGGCACCTCCTGCGGCACCTCTACCTCCAATGGTACCAGTGAGGCCAGCAAGTATGGAGGAGTCCACCATGATGGTAGAAAGGTTCTTGCGTTTGCAACCACCAACATATTCGGGAGGTCCAAATCCGGATACGGCGGAGCATTGGATCCATGAGATCGAAAGGGTGTTTGTTACAATGAGGTGTCCCCAAGCAGATAAAGTCATCTTAGCAACATACCAGTTGAGGGGTTTTGCACAGGAATGGTGGAGACTTAAGATGCAGACCGTGTTTGCTGATAGAGCTGAAGAAGCAATTTCTTGGGCGGAATTTTTTGAGGCTTTCAACAATACTTTCTTTCCGGTGCAAGTTCAGCAAGCAAAGAGGGAACAATTTAGAACGCTTCTGTAACAGCCCATAAATTTTTATTTGTTAGAAAACATGAACAATATGGTTATTATACTTGTTTAGTATTATGAGATTTAGATAATTAATATCTGGGATTAATTAGCGTTAATAAATGATATCCCAGTGTCGTACGTAGAGGTGCGCGCTCCGACAAGGCGACACCAAAAAACTGTAACGAAAATGAAATCTGAGAACACCATAATTTCCAGAAAAATGTGGTGATATCAAAAATGTAAATATCTGGATTTGTTGACGTACGGATTTTGAGATTAAGCCAACACAACTATTTTCTGGGTGATTTTTCACCCAGTGTAAAATAAATTCTAAAAATGAAAATAAAATTACCATAATTTGTAAAACCATCACATTAATCTATGGTTGAAATTTTAATACAAACGGACCTCGTTTGAACACATTTATATAGTGATTATTGGGCCAGCCGAATTATGGGCCATTTACGGTGGTCATTTTCTGGGTAATTTTATTTGCCTACGTGTTAGGGGCTGTGTGAGCCACCTTACCTGGGTGTGAGGCCTACACGTTTGCCCCATAGGTGTAAGCTTTGAAAAGCTTGCATGTG
>CM024761.1:113074361-113274361 GCA_014218235.1 Colocasia esculenta | reverse complement strand
TTTCTCTCTCGGGCCTTGGTAGCTTCAGTGTGTAGCTGGTCAAGCTAGAGTCTGAAGCCTGTTTCCACACCCTTTTCTTCTTTGGTTGTGTTCCCTTCTGGACGAAGGAAGACCTGGTGGTATCCAGGGTGGTTGTTTTTCCCTTCAGGTTGAAGGAAGACCAGTTGAGGCTGGGTGTAAGGATCCTTAAGGGGGATTGTACCCTTGGTAGTGAAATCCTGAGATATTGCTCAGGGACTGGACGTAGGTCTCCTGTGGAGAGGAGTTCCGAACCAGGATAAAATCCTTGTGTCTTGTGGATGTGTTTTTGTGTGATTGTTGTCTTATTTGCTCTAACTCTAACCTTGTTATTAAGTTATGCAATCCTTTCAGTAAACAGATTTTAATCAGAGATCGAAGTTTTTAATAACCCATTCACCCCCCCTCTGGGCTAGTTAGCTGGGCAACATTGGTATTGCCTAGTGGTCCAGAAGGTTTTGCCATTTATACGGATGCATCTCAGATTGGTTTAGGCTGTGTACTCATGCAGCGAGAGAGGGTAGTGGCTTATGCTTCTCGCCAGTTGAAGGAGCATGAGAGGAACTATCCGACTCATGATTTGGAGCTCGCAACTGTGGTTCATGCACTAAAGATCTGGAGGCACTATCTTTATGGTGTCAGATTTGAGGTGTTTACCGACCACAAGAGCTTGAAGTATCTTTTCTCCCAAAAGGAATTAAACCTGAGGCAGAGGAGATGGATTGAGTTCTTGAAGGACTATGACTTCGACCTTCAGTATCATCCTGGAAAGGCGAACGTCGTAGCAGATGCTCTTAGTAGAAAGAGATCTTCGCTCCAGCAGGATTGGAAGATGTTGGAGGATGCAGCGTGCTCTATGACCGAGTTAGAGCCATCGCTGTGTCAGGCTTTTGTAGCTCAGCTATCCCTTAGATCCTCAGTCTTGGATGAGGTGATTGAGCAGCAGAAAGCCGACCCTAGATTGTTAGAATTAGTGGGTAAGGCGGGCATTGCTCGTGATGAGGACGGTGTGATTAGATTTCAGCACCGTGTTTGTGTCCCTGATGTAGTAGATGTCCGTGAGCATGTGTTAGCGGAGGCTCATAGGTCGCGATTCTCTATTCATCCGGGTAACACTAAGATGTATCAAGACCTGAAGAGATCATTTTGGTGGTCTGGCATGAAGAAGGATGTTGCGGATTATGTGTCTAGATGTCTAGTATGTCAGCAAGTGAAAGCCGAGCGGCATCGACCATCCGGCCTTATGCAGAGGATGGATATCCCCGTATGGAAGTGGGAAGCTGTCACTATGGATTTCGTATCGGGTTTGCCTCGATCTAGAAGGGGCAATGACTCGATTTGGGTAGTCGTAGATAGATTCTCGAAGACTGCTCATTTCTTGCCTATGAAGAAGAAGCAGTCAGTAGAGAGTTTAGCTAGATTGTATGTTAGCGGTATCATTAGATTGCATGGTGTGCCGAAGTCGATCATTTCGGATCGAGATCCGAGATTTACTTCGAGATTGTGGAAGGGTCTTCAGGATGCGTTAGGTTCGGAGCTAAGCTCAGTTCGGCGTTTCATCCCCAGACCGATGGACAGTCCGAGAGGACTATCCAGACGCTCGAGGATATGTTGAGAGCGTGTGTTCTGGATTGGAAGGATGATTGGGAGCGTCATTTACCTCTCGTGGAGTTCGCATACAACAACAACTTTCATGCTAGTATTGGTATGGTTCCATTCGAGGCGTTGTATGGTAGGCCCTGCAGATCTCCTTTATGTTGGGAGGAGACTGGTGATAGGCAGTTGATCGGACCGGAGTTAGTTCAGGAAACTTCGGATAAGATCCAGCTTATCAGGAAGAGGCTCGTTGCGGCACAAGATAGGCAGAAGAGTTATGCCAACAACAGGAGAAAGGATTTGGAGTTCGAGGTTGGCGATCATGTCTTCTTGAAGATATCGCCTACTCGTGGTGTTGTCAGATTTGGCAGGCATAGCAAGCTAAGCCCCAGATTCATTGGCCCATATGAGATTCTCAGACGTTTGGGCAGCGTGGCATATGAGCTAGCATTACCCCCAGCTTTGGCTAGCGTTCACCCTGTATTCCACGTATCTATGCTCAGGAAGTATGTCCGAGATCCGTCTCATGTGATTAGTCATGAGCCAGTGGAGATCCAGCCAGATCTTTCGTATGTCGAGCAACCAGTAGCCATTCTTGACCGGAAGGTTCAGCATCTCCGGAACAAGAGAATTGCGTCGGTGAAGGTCCTATGGCGGAACTTCTCACGCGAGGAGGCTACTTGGGAGCTTGAGGATGCGATGAAGAAGAAGTATCCCCTCTTGTTTGAGTAGTGTCGTTCTAACTTCGAGGACGAAGTTTCTTTAAGGGGGAGAGGGTGTAAGGCCCTCGAATTTCCGTCGCATTATTTGTATTTGTGTGTGTGTATACTTGTGCTTGTGTACGTATATACATACTTACGTACGTATTACTTAGTACAATTACGTGTGCATGTGTTTATACTATATGTAAATAATGCATGTATTGAATGGTGATAGTATGGATACACTACCATATACATATTGCATGTATATAAGCATGGTATGCATGGTTTTCTGCATATTTTAGACTTCTGGCCGAAGGCCATCTTGGCGTCAACCCCTAGCCGTTGAGGTGGTGTCAGCGTCCAGACATGGACGCCAACACTAATCCTGGCGTCTAGCGATATGGACGTCGATTTCTCTGGCCTGCATGCGTTGCAGAGCCAGAAATTCCGGAAACAAGAAAGCTCAGCCATTGGGGAGCTGTCCCCAACGGCTCTGAGAGCTGTCTTGTCCCCCTGTGAGTGGGAGAGGGGCCTCCCCATATGTCTGAACCCGGATCTGCCTCTTCCCACTCCTCTCTTCACCTTTGCAAGAGGAGAAAAGAGAGAAAGAAAACCCTAGAAGAAAAACTGAGAAACCCCACTCTTTGCACCCAAAGATCCGACTTCCTGGAGCTAGATCCGGCCATCTTCCACGACAAGAAGATAGCTGGAGCAAAGGAGGAGGCTTCCCCGACATCCCCTTGGTGTGAAGATCATCCAGGAGCCCGGAGGAAGAAGATCTAGGAAGGAGTTTGCACCTTCTTGGGACTGCCCAAGGAGGGCTTCTCCGAGCACCTTTGATCCATTTGGGCATTTTCTAAAAGGCAAGTGACCTAACCATAATGTCCCCATATGTGTCTAGGTCGTTTCTACTATTTTTATGAATTTTCCCTCGAGTCCTAGACCCTCACATTCACCCAAACTTGAGAGCTCGGGTCTGTGTTTCTGCACAGACCTGCATTGACGGCAAGGTCAATGGACGCTGATATCATGCTTGGCGTCCATCGACCATGCCGCTGACACTGAGTCAGCGGCCAGAGACCGCCGCCAAGTTCCTCTGGACAGAACAGTGATCTGTTTTGCCCTTCCTATACACTATTTTCGGTATGGTTTCCGTGATGAGGATATATGGTAACCCTATACACTATGTGTACTGTCAAATGTGGTGTGTGGATGAGTGTGATGTGTGGTGGTGAATGTTAGAATATTGTATCCCATGCAATTGTAAGCATGATTTGTAGATAATCTTGCCAATCTATGCTTTATGATTTGAACTAGTCTGAATGCCTCAGTTTTGTCAGATCATGAGGATTAGTGGGTCAGTGTATGTATACTCAAATTTTGATAATTTGTCCATGCTTGCATGAGTTGCTAATAAATTCGGTTCGGTAAATAAAAAGGCATGCAAGAAAGATTGTGATGATTGATCTATGGCTGTATGATTTAGGGTAATTTTGTATTCTCAAATCATGCATATAATAGTAATCTCCGTTCAGACAGTAGCTTGCTAAAATTTTGACTTGTGTGTATAAGTCCATATCAACTTAAATCATGAATGGCATGCTAAATAGGTGTTTTATTTACTGTAAATCCCAATTAGCTCAGAAAAATCTGAAAAATTGAATGTATGATCTAGAACCCGAAAATAGCTTGTGGTTAAAATTTCAGGTCATTTGGACCAGTACATAAGAAGTTATGTATTTTCCATGTGAAATATAGTAATCTATGTATGTTATCGTAATGTGATTAGATATTGCTTAAACCCAACTTGATTGGTGAAATTGACTGTGTGTTAAACTCCTGAAATCTGTAGTGCCATGTCAGGAAAAATAGAGAAATGCATATGAGTGAGAAAGTGAATGAGATGAAAAGTGCTATGTGTAAAACCATGTGCAAACCGGTAAAATGTATAAATGTGTAACTGTGCCAATGTGACACTGCTTCCATAGAGGGCAGTGGAGCTGTATCAGGGAAAAGTCCCCCTGAGAAAGTTCAGTGTGTAAGTGACCCTAAGGGCATTATGGGGAAATCCTGGAGGTGGACAAGTACCACTGGTTAGGGTGGAGACTTGTTCTCCCGGTCTGCACAGTCCAAGAGTCGCCATTGGAATGCCTAGATGGCGTCTATGTGTAATGTGATGTGTATATGTCCTTCTTTGGTGGTTTGGACTATGTGTCACGGCACCTAAAATGTGTAATGTGAAATGTGTAATGTGTATGTGTTCATGTGTAAATGTGTAAGTGAACAATGTGAATGTGTATGTGCAAAGTGTAACTATGTGAAAAGGAAACTTGTGTAAAGAAAATGTGAAATTCTAAATGTGAGGATATGATCTTGAAATCCATGTGAGACAAATCTGAAACCATGTGAAATCAGAAATCTTATATTGTTATCATCATGTTCATATGTGCAAAAATGTCTAGAATCCATGATAGGGATAATTGATGAGCACGGGTACAAAATAACATGATTGGTTGTTCACATGATAGGTTTTAAGCAACATGGTAGCTCTCATGTGTAGGTTTACAGCCATTAAACCATGTGAAAACAGCAACTTAAAGCATGTGAAAATGTCTATGTATATGCTTAAGAACATGTAAAACTCATGCTAGTTGTGTTTCCTTTCATATATGCACAATGTTCATGTTGGTAGTTCTCATGTCTTGGTTCTTTAAAGACAAAATTTCATGAGTAAATTGAATAGAGAGCGTGTAATAGGCAAAGTTTTATTCTTAGAAAGCGGAAAGCATGATCCATGTATTAAATTGTAAAACTTCCATGATATGTTGAAACTTTCAAATTTCTAGCATGCCATGTGTTGAAAATTTTGAATGTGTATGTAGAAACCACTATGACCTATACGTGTATGTTATGAGTAGTGTTGCTTGCTGAGTCTTTAGACTCACTCCTTGCTTCGGCGTACAGGTGTAGTTGGTGACGTGGCACCATTGGAGGAGACAGTGGAGACGGACTCCGAGCGCGGAGATTAGACTTGGAGTTATTTGTGACTTGTGTATTTCATAGTATGTAATTTTGAACGTTGTATTAGAGTATCATGAAAGAAATGTATAAGTGTGGACATTATGTATTTCTATTTCAGCAATTTAAATTATGTGAACTTTTAGTTCTTTATTGTTAATTGCAAACTTCATGTATGTTAAATGTGGATGATGAATGAATGGAGACATTTGTCTTTTACTTCCGCTACTCTGTTGTATATTCGCGTGTATCTCAGATGTATGTATCGTTTGGGTAAATGTCCCACTGTGAGGACTCTCGCTATACCGACGTGGGTTGGTATAACCGTACCGGTATAATGAGGGCCGTCACAACAACCTTCTGTTTGTCTGTGCAAGGTGATTATGAGGCTGAGATGCTAAGGAGTGGATGCGGTCATGGTTTTGAACACACTAGGAATGCATTCATTTCAAGGACACATGGTGGTGGCAGTTAGAGTCCTTGTAGTTATTGCATTTTGAGGCACTATGTTATGGATTGGCTTTCTTGATGTTTTCTATGTACAATGAGTTCAATAGTTGTCGGTGCTACTGTCTTAGCACGACACCCCACTAGTCAGGTACCTCAGTGCTGGGAGCACTCCATGCTTGTGTGTAATGTTGAGGTTTGGTCCCTGTGTTGGTGGCACAGAAAAGGTCTAGAGCCGTCTTCATAGACCCCCTTTGTTGAGCCTACGTCTAGATAGACAAAAAAGATGGTTGGGAGCAGTGTGTTATCCTTCGCTTGAGTGCACTCGTGCCTTGATCTCTGGCTAGTCCTGTTCTTTATCTCTAGCTAGTCTTGTTCTTTCTCGTTTGCCTCACTCTGCAAGGTTCCTAAGCCAAGTAGGGGCCTGTGGCACGAGGGTGTGGTGTGGAGTGGCTAGCTATGGTTTTCCAGTTGTGTGGCGTAGCTTCACGTGCTTTACTCCTTGCATAGGAGGTGGACATGCATGGAGTGGTAGTCAAGAGTTGGGACACAAGTGGGAGCCCTGACTATGAAGTTGGTGGTTTTCAATTGGTCACTATTGCTAGTGTGTTGTGTTTGAGATTAAAAGTCAGCTTGCATAGGTTGACTTGATTAAGTCTATGTTTGAGGCATCGAGTCATCTATCTCTCATAGCATTGGCTTGTGCTATACCATGTGTGTTTTTTCATTCATGTTGTCAATTGGTAGCCAGATATGGCAACCGTGGCAGTTCCAACTTCTGGTTCTGTGATAGCTGGCACGATTTATGAGCCGATAGTGACATAGAAGGTTATGGTACCTTTTTGATAATCATGTGTATAACAACACTATTTGGTTCCTTCTCACTTTTGTTGATGTAATTTACTCCGTTCTTTGTGATTATTTTTACATTATGCTTTGTTGTTAATTTTTTTTAATGTGGGATTGGGGATCCTAACCGAGCCAATGATTTCATGAGATCATCCCCTCCCTTTTTCAAATGTGAGCTCATGGAGATAATTTCGACCTTGGCCCTAGTCATTTGGCGTAGAGGTGTTCCATGTATCAACATATAGCTTCTTTCTTTCGTACTTAGGGTATGCCTCTTAAGAAATGTACTTTAATTCTATACTTGTATTATAAATTGGGACATTGTACTATTAATAGTGAAACTTTGTTTTCTATTATAGTTACTTTTGCTACTTATTTATCTCTTTAGACCATGTATGAACACTTCAAAGTCTTCGGACTCGTGGGTGGTGATGTTGGATTCGGATCTCTTTTGGGTATGTATTCCAAAGCCATTACATGGTATTAGAGTAGGTCTCTTGAGATTTACAAGGAGTTGAAGTAATTATAACTACCCCAATGAGTAATACAAGTACACTGCTAGTAAGGGTCAAAAGTCCAATTGCGTGTTTTTCCCTCTTATTCTGTGTTATGAATTGTATCCAGTTGGCCTCTAGATGGTGTTGAGAGTTTGGAAGGGAGAGGTGAGAGGATTCTCTTTCTTTGGCAATGTAAGAAGATTCTTTATAGCAAACTTTTTATTGTGAATATTAGAGTTTCAATTGGAAGTAGTTTTTCAAGTGATTGGAAGATTATTTGTTAGCGAGTCAGATTTGATTTAGGTAAAGTTTTGGGTTAATGGGATGGAGTAAGTTCTTGTGATTTTTGAGGTTCATAGGTAAAGGTGTTGTTGGCTTCATGTCAGATGGGTTGTTTTACGATTGAGTGGTGTTGGTTATGGAGGGAAGATCACTTTTCAGAAGGTTGGTTCAACATATTTTGTGGAGTGATTTTCTAGGTGTTTTCTATTAGACCCTATTTTCTCCCCATGTTTTGAGTGAGTGGTGTGATCAACTTCATAAGTTGGTTCGAGGGAATATGTTGGTTTAGCGGCATCAATCAAAGTTTGTGTCAGTTTGTTTCGCATGAAGCAGTTGACAAGAGGATGTAGATTGAGCACCTTCTTGCAAGGCTAAGGTTTGAGTTAAGGCATGGATGTCTGCACATCTCTTCTGTGTTTTAGCAGTGTCAATGGATTGTGTAGCGGCATTAGAGTGAGAATTCCAACGATCTAGTTGTGAAATAAGATTTGGTCCCAGTGAGCAGTTGATTGATGGAAGAAGTAGGGTGTTGCCCAGCTAGCAAGCCCATAGGGGGGGGGGTGACTGGGATTCTTAAAATTTGATTATCTAAACCTATCAACAAAAATGTTCAACACAAAACACTACGTTCGACTGTTAGTGTTAGTAATAAAGAAAAGATAACAATCACAAACAGCCAATCATACGACACAAGGATTTTATCTTGGACCTCCTCTCAAAAGGAGTCCTACGTCCAGTCCCTGAGCAACAACTCAGGATTTCACTACCTAAGGGTACAGTCCCCCTCAATGACACTTACACATCCAGCCGCAGCTGGCCTTCTCTTCACAACCCGAAGAGGAAAACAACACCCTGATTCACAGGTTTTCCTTCAACATGAAGGGAACACTCACCACTTGTTTCCAACAGGTCTTCTCTTCACACACGAAGAGGAACTTCTTAGGAAAGTGAGAAAACAGGCGAAATGCCCCTAGACCAAGCTTATAGCAAACGCTCGATCTGAGGCAGTGACTGAGAGAGAAAGATCTACAATAATGAAATTCTTAGATTACAAGGGCTCTCCAAAACTAACAACAATGAGGCACTGGAGAGCAAGAGCTACAAGGTTGGAGTGGAAAGCAAGAAGCTCTTTCGCTAAGACTCTGTTGCAAGATTTCTCGATGAGAATTTTTTAATGCTTTTCAGGAACTCTCTTCTTCATTTTTCTGTTATCTTGCCATGAGTCTTCAGTCTTGTATATATATCTTCTCTTGCTGAATTAGCCGTTTAGATGTCCGTTGTCTCTAGACTTTAGTGAACGTTAGACTGCATGGTTCTCCTTATTCTTCAACAGGTATGTTGCAGTCAACAGTCCTTTACGTTCCATGCATGTAAAGAGAAGATCCTTCTTGATATCCTTCAGCTTCTACTTTGTCCAACGTTGTATGGGGTTGTGCTGTCAGAGACCTGCACACAATAAATCCTAAATCATACATGATGTTCAGTCTGTCCCCATGTAATTTTAATTAATTACATATTTATTTTGGTGATTAAAAAAACCAAACAAAACCCTATCAAAAAGTTCTAACACATACTTCATAAGTTTTAAGTATAGGAAATATACCAAGGTCAAACAAGCCAATATTGGTAAGTATTACCTTTCTGAAGCTTTAATCATTTCAAGATCATATTTCTCTAAGTCCACACTGACTCCTGTTAAAAGCCACAACGATTTCCCTATGTGTGTATCGATTTCAGTAGAGCTATAACGATTTGATATCATAACGATTTCTTTATAAGACTGAGATATCATGTGGTTTCAAACAAGTCGTTCCCCTAACGATTCTTTAAGTTATCGTAATGATTTCTTTAGAACTCGTAACGACTTGCTTGTCGCAACGACTCTTTAAGTCATCGTAATGATTTCTTTAGAACTCGTAACGACTTGCCCGTCGTAACGATTCCTTAAGTTATCGCAACGATTTCTTTAGAACTCGTAACGACTTGCTTGTCGCAGCGACTCTTTAAGTCATCGTAACGATTTATTTAGAACTCGTAACGATTTACTCATCGTAATGATTTGCTCATCGCAACGATTTCTTAAGTCATCATAATGATTTGCCCATCATAACGATTTGATCATCGCAACGATTTCTTAAGTCATCATAACGATTTGCTTTGCGCAACGATTTCTTTAGAGCTCATAATGATTTGCTTCACGCAACGATTTATTTAGAGCTCATAACGATTTGCTTCGCACAACGACTCTTTAAGTCATCGTAACGATTTCTTTAGAACTCGTAATGACTTGCCCGTCATAACGATTCCTTAAGTCATCGCAAAGATCTCTTTAGAAATCACATCGACTTGCTTTTCATAATGATTTGTTAAGTATTCATAACGATTTCTTTGTTGAACACATCGACTTGCTTGTCATAACGATTTGTTAAGTTCATAACAATTTCTTCGTTGAACACATCGACTTGCTTACCATAACGATTTGTTAAGTTCATAACGATTTCTTCATTGAATACAATGATTTGTTCTCTATAACGATTTCTTCAGTATTCATAACGATTTCTTCATTGAATACAACGATTTGCTCTCTATAACGATTTCTTCATTGAATACAACGATTTGCTCTCTATAATGACTTGTTGGTATTCATAACGATTTCATAAGTCATATAAACAACGACTTTATGGGTTATATCGACTTGATGTTTATCTTATCTCTTAAGGCGTTGAATAGTCAAAGTCTTCTTTTATCTGTCTGACTGCTGTGCATTTAATGAAGACAGAACGTATCTCTGCATGCATGCAGATGATATCTTTTCATTATCGTGCATATTCTGTCAACATCTTTTAGAACAAGCTATTTGGCATTGCTATTTTGGTGAATACTCACATCAACGTGTACTGACAACAAGAGACAGCCTAGCTGTCTACTGTTCTAGCATTTAATATGTGCAGGGTCCTAAAGACATTCTGTCATACAACGTTGGACCATATAGACGCCAGAAGACCTTATCTCTTTGCGTGCTCAACTGGATAAAAGATTGTTGAAGCTTCCAAATGTCAAGCAGTCTAACGTCTACCAATCTAAGAGACAACGGTTACTTCAACGCCGTATTTCAAAAGGAGATATAAATTCAAGACAGAAGATCAGAAGAAGGGTGATAATTTTTCAACGCACAAGCTATTCAAATCTTCTGATAGAATTCTAGAGCCAAGAACCTCATTCCTTCTAGTGTTGCTCTTTGCTCTCCACACTGTAGTGAAAATCTTGAGAGAGCTCGTGTAGTTCTGAGAGTCTTCTGTGTTTCTAGATCTTTTACTCTCAGTCCTGCTTGCTTCAGATCTTAGCTTGTTGAAGCTTGATCTAGGGGCTTGTTTTTACTGCTTACTTTTGCTGTTGTTGTTCCCTTCTGTGTTGAAGGAAGACCTGGTGGGGTATCCAGGGTGTTGTTGTTCCCTTCTGTTGTGAAGGAAGACCTGGTGGGGTATCCAGGGTGGTGTAATTCCCTTCGTGTGAAGGAAGACCAGCTGAGCTGGGTGTTGTAGTGTCCATAGGGGGACTGTACCCTAGTTAGTGGAATCCTGAGTTGTTGCTCAGGGACTGGACGTAGGACTCCTAAGGAGAGGAGGTCCGAACCAGGATAATTTCTTGTGTTGTGTGGTTGTTTTTCTTGTGTGATTGCGCTTTGAACTAACTGTTACTAACCTTCATCGAAGAACGTCTTTGTGTGAATGTTTTAAGTACAGGTACTAATCAAATATTTTTAAAGACCCATTCACCCCCCCTCTGGGCTTGTCAACTGGGCAACAAGTGGTATCAGAGCGAGTCTCTTCGACAAAGAAGAAGATCCAACGATCTGAAGAGTAAAGATCCATGGCAGCCCAAGGTAACATTGAAGGTCAGTCTGTCAACCGACCCCCTCTCTTCGATGGTGAAGATTATGCTTACTGGAAGACCAGAATGGAGTACTTTCTACAAGGTCACGACTATCAGATATGGTCAATAGTAGAAGAAGGCGATCTTCTGGTCACAAATGAGAAAGCTCAGTGGACAGATGACGACAGGAAAAAGATCTCCTTGAATTGTAAAGCAAAGAGTGTTCTGTGCTGTGCTCTAAGCAAAAAGGAATTCAACAGAGTTTCAGCCTGCAAATCTGCAATGGAGATGTGGGAAAAGCTTAGAATTACCTATGAAGGCACAGACAAGGTGAAGGAGACAAGAATTGATATTCTTGTTACACAATATGAAAGGTTTCAGATGCAATTAGGTGAGTCCATAACTCAAATGTTCAGTCGATTTACAGATATAACAAATGGATTGGCTGGACTTGGGAAAACCTATGAGATTGGAGACATGGTGAGGAAAATTCTTAGATCCTTACCATCCTCATGGACCCCAAAGGTCACAGCTATTGAAGAAGCTAATGATCTGAAAAGGATGTCTTTGGAAAAACTCATTGGGTCCCTTATGGCCCATGAGATCAATATGGAAAGGCTAGGAGAGTCCTCTAGCAGAAAGAAGCATTCAAATGCTCTTAAAGCAGAAGAAGACAAGTCAGATGAGTCATCAGCTGAAGATGAGAACTCAAGTGGCTGTGAAGATGAAGAAGCTATGCTGTCAAAAAGATTGCAACGCATTCTAGCAAAGAAGAAGAAGTTCCAATCTGGTAGAAGACACTTCAAGAGAAATAAAGACTTCAAGAAACCAGATGGAAAGGATCAAAAGAAGAGTGAGCCCATATGCTACGAGTGCAAAAAGCCAGGACATATCAAAGCTGAATGTCCAAAGCTCAAGAAGCCTGAATTCAGGAAGAGAGAGAGCTCCAAGAAATTCAGGAAATATAAGAAGAAGGCTATGGCAGCTGCATGGAGCAACAGCAGCGACTCAGACAGTGAGTCAAGCTCAACCAGTGATGAGGAAGAAGCCAACTTGGCCTTCATGGCAAATACCGAGGAAAAGGTAACCTCTGACTCATCCTTTGATTCTTGTAATGGTTCAGATTCCGATAGTCTAGAAGAAGCCTTCAACGAACTATACAGTAAATATAGAGAAGCAACCAAACTATTAAAAGTAAGCAAGAAAAATAATGCTTGTCTAGAAAACACAAACTCAGATCTAAAATCAGAAAATGATCAATTAGAAAGCCAAATAACTGAACTTAAAAGGAGAAATGAACTGTTATGTGAGGATCTAAAAGCTAAGAATGAACAAATAATGAAACTAGAAAAACAAGCAAGCTCAGATGAACTGAAAACTGAAATTAAGACACTAACAGAAGAAAATATTAAGTTATCTAGCACATTGGAAAAATTTACAAATGGTAAAAATCCCTTAATATTAAAAGGTGCTAGAAGATCAGGAAAGAAAAAAACATGGATTAGGATATACACCTCCAGATAATGAAGAAACCATAGTCTATCCTAAAATATACCCGACTCCAAAATTTGTACCAGAACAAGACATATCATATAAAGCCAATTTCAAATATATTGAAAAAGTAACAAAAACATCTTGTTGCAGTCATTGCAATAAGTTAGGTCACATAAAAGCAACATGTCCAACAAGACATAAGAAATGGATAATAAAAAGAAAAGTTGATGATACTAACCCCTCAGGACCCAAAAGAATTTGGGTACCTAAAACTTGATGATTTTATTTCAGGGTAACACTCGAGCATCCAAATGGTATTTGGACAGTGGGTGCTCAAGGCACATGTCAGGGAATCAGAAGCTATTCACCCATCTCCAAGCTGAAGAAGGAACAGTTACCTATGGAGACAATGGGAAAGGCACAGTAATTGGCAGTGGCTCTGTGAGCAACAAAGGAAAAATAGTCATTGAAGATGTATTGCTTGTCAAAGGGCTGAAGCACAATCTCATCAGCATCAGCCAGCTTTGTGACAGGGTCATCAGATTCAATTTCAAGAGTCAAAGTGCAGCATATTGAAGGAAGGAGCAGTGATTTTCGAAGCCAATAGAGAAAAGAACCTGTATGCACTCCATCTTGAAGAACTCAAGGATCAGGACGTCTGTTTGACAGCAAACAAGGATCAATCAACTGAACTGTGGCACAGAAGACTAGGACATTGTAGCATAGACGGTATGAGAAAATTGTTAAAGAAGAATCTTGTGAAAGGTCTGCCAAAGGTCAGCACAAAATTGGATGGCATCTGCAGACCTTGTGCCAAAGGAAAGCATGTTAAGAGTTCCTTCAAGTCAAAGACTGTGGTGACAACCTCAAAACCCTTAGAACTCCTTCATATGGATTTATTTGGGCCAATGAGAACCACCAGTCTTGGAGGAAAGAATTTCGGATTTGTTATTGTTGATGATTATTCCAGATTCACTTGGGTTTCCTTCTTGGAGCACAAAGATGATACATTTGAAAGCTTTGTAAGCTTCAGCAGGAAAGTTCAGAAAGACAAGAAGTTTTGCATTGTTGGAATCGGTCAGATCATGGAGGAGAATTTCAAAATGAAAGATTTGCTAAATTCTGTGATGACCAAGGGATCGAGCACAACTTCTCAGCACCAAGGACACCACAGCAGAATGGAGTTGCTGAAAGGAAGAACAGAACTTTATTGGATATGGCAAGAACAATGCTGTCAGAATATGACTTGCCAAGGTACTTCTGGGCTGAAGCTGTAAACACAGCTAGCTACATCATAAATAGAGTAATGATCAGGCCAATTCTGAAGAAGACAGCTTATGAGCTGTTCAAAGGGAAGAAACCAAAGATCAGTCACTTCAGAACATTTGGATGCCCATGTTTTGTACACAACAATGGCAAGCGAGACATTGGTAAGTTGGATGCCAAATCAGATGAAGGCATCTTCATGGGGTATGCTTCTAAACCCAAGGTTATAGAATATTTAACAAACGTACCTTATTGATTGAACAGTCTGTGCATATTATTTTTGATGAGACTAACCCTTCCTTGAGAAAGGAAGAAGATAGTGACAATGATGATGCAGACGAATTATCCAAGAAACTAAGGGATACCTCAATTGAAGACAAGGATGATCCACCTCTGGAAGACTTGCAACAACAAGATATTACACATGAAAATCTTCCAAAGGAGTGGAGATACAAGAAAGATCACCCACCTGAGAACATTATTGGTGATCCATCTGTAGGGGTAAGAACAAGAGGTAATGTAATACCTTGTGACTATCTAGCGTTTGTCTCTCAAATAGAGCCTAAGACAGTCAATGAAGCTCTTACTGATGAATCTTGGATTATAGCCATGCAAGATGAACTAAATCAGTTCAAGAGAAACCAAGTATGGTCACTTGTTCCCAGACCATCAGACCATCCAGTTATTGGCACCAAATGGGTGTTTAGAAACAAATTGGATGAGACTGGTGTAATCTTAAGAAACAAGGCCAGATTGGTGGCTCAAGGCTACTCCCAAGAGGAAGGCATAGATTTCGATGAAACTTATGCACCTGTAGCTAGACTTGAGGCTATTAGAATTTTATTAGCATATGCATCTGCTTTGGATTTAAAATTATTTCAAATGGATGTTAAATCCGCATTTTTAAATGGTTTAATTAAGGAAGAAGTGTATGTTGAACAGCCTCCAGGTTTTGATGATACAGAATTTCCAAATCATGTTTTTAAACTTCATAAGGCATTATATGGTTTAAAGCAAGCACCAAGAGCCTGGTATGAAAGGCTTAGCTCATTTTTATTAAACCATGGTTTCACTAGAGGACAGGTAGATAGCACTCTATTTGTAAAAACAAAAGTTAAAAGCATATTACTTGTACAGATTTATGTAGATGACATTATCTTTGGATCTACTGATGAACTCCTTTGCAAGTACTTTGAAAAGTTGATGCAGGGAGAGTTTGAGATGAGCATGATGGGGGAGCTAAATTATTTCCTTGGACTACAAATCAAGCAAGGAAAAGATGGCACCCACATCTGTCAAGCAAAATACACCAAAGAGCTTTTGAAGAAATTTGGTTTTGAGAACACAAAGCCACTCTCAACACCCATGAGTACATCTACAAGGATGGATAGTGACAAGAATGGTAAGAAAGTAGATCAAAAGATCTACAGAGGTATGATTGGTTCATTGCTTTACTTAACGGCCAGTAGACCCGATATTCTATTCAGTGTATGCATGTGTGCAAGATATCAAGCAGATCCTAGAGAATCTCATTTGATCTCCGTAAAAAGAATATTTAGATACTTAGCTAGAACTCATGATTTAGGTTTGTGGTATCCAAAATCTTGTGAAATTAATCTAGTAGGATATTCTGATGCTGACTATGCTGGATGCAAAGTAGATAGAAAAAGCACCAGTGGTTGTTGTCAATTTCTTGCAGGGTGTTTAATATCCTGGTCCTCAAAGAAACAAAATTCAGTGGCACTGTCTACAGCTGAAGCTGAGTACGTGGCTGCTGGAAGTTGCTGTACACAACTCCTATGGATAAAGCAACAACTTGAGGATTTCGGACTAAATATCAAATCAATTCCACTACAATGTGACAACACCAGTGCTATCAATCTCACCAAAAATCCAGTCCAGCATTCAAGGACCAAGCATATTGAGGTTAGATATCATTTTATTCATGATCATGTAGAAAATGGTAACATAGAAATATCCTTTATTGACACAAATGGTCAGTTAGCAGATTTCACAAAAGCCTTACCCGAAGAGAGATTTACGTCTCTTAGAAGGGAATTGGGCATGTGTAATTTGTGAAGAAATTTCTGTTTAAAACTGGGATATAAATGTTCAGAGTTAAGTAAATTTTCTCTCCATGGCTTTAAGCAAAAGAAATTTAAATTGTTCCCTACTGGTCGCTCTCCTTAATAAAGTCTGCTAAGGCTGGTCAAACTTATTTGTCATTTTCTGCCACCTCTTGGCGCTTCGCTTTTCGGTAAAACTTTTATTTAACCCCAAAATCGATGTGAAAACGATTCATCTCCCCCCTTACACCTTTTTCCCTCTTTCGTCTGGTTGCCTGAGCCGATGCCCTAACGACTCCGACATCGCCTCTCTGCTCATTTGAAGTTCCTCTCTTCTTCCCGCGAAGAATTTCTTGAGGACTTTTCTCTCCTCTTTCATCTCAACCTTCCAGAAAATCCTCCTCACCCAAAGTCCATGGCATCGTCCATTATCTCCGGCAGTTTGGGTGGCTACAGCGCTGAGTTTCTATCGGCAGAGCAGCAGGAAAGGTTTACTTTCGTGAAGACCAAGCTTTGCGGGAATAAGGCAGTAGATGTTGCAGATCTTGAGAAGAATGGTATGATCAGTGTAGTAGCCGCTATAAGAAGGATGCAGTGGATGGGAATCACCACCTTCTCTGAGGTTAGCTATCCGGACCTCGTGAAGGCGTTTTATGTATGCTTGAGAACAGAGGCCGACGGGTCCTTGATTTCATCTGTCAAGGGAACCCAAATCAAGATTGATCATGAAGTTTTGAAGACCCTGTTTGATGTGAGCACGTCTGGTCATAGTGGAATCCACTCAGTGGACTCCCAGGCAAAGGGTCTAGGTATTGTTGGTTCAGAATTTAGACTGAAGATGGCAAATTAGATATCAATCAGTTGAATGCCTTCAATCGCCTTCTGCACTTCGTTGTCTGTCAAATACTTGTTCCTAGAAGTGCTACTTTCTCAACTTGCACCAAGGCAGATTCGGATATGATGTTTTGGGCCGTTCAGAACCAAGAAATCAACATGGCCGAAGTAATGATGGAAAGGATGAAGTTTGCCCGTGATCAAATATGGGATACCAAGAGTAAGTTGAATGTATCCCTGCCCTATGCTCACTTGCTCACCAAAGTCTTTCAGCACTTTGGAGTAGATGTTTCTGGCGCCGTTGTAGAGAAAATGGGCCAAGCAATTAGGTCCCGAAATCTAAGGAAAAGCGGTTTTTCAGTGGTCAACGGAGTTTGGACCAAGACATCAGTAGCTGAGGGTGAACCCATCCTAGGGGAAGCCCAAGAAGTCCAACTCGAAGCAGTGGCAGCAGAATCAGAGGGTCCATCAGCAGTTGCAGAACCAGCAGCAAGAGAGGCCGCAGCGCCTAGTGCTTCACTGGAAGTTGCTGCCAACACAGAAGTTGCAATGGAGACTCCGGTAGCTGAAGAAAATGTAGCAGTAGCAGATTCTGTCAGAAGTTCAGAGGATCCTCTTCCCACCTCCTCTGTGGCTTCTGTACTCCGTCAAGTATTAGACTCCATTCACTCCTCCCCAGTGGTTCAAAACACCGGTGGGAGTTTGGTTGATCAGTCTGTGGCACCTGGCCACATTGAAGATTCTGTATTGATTGATGCTCCTATTCAGGGGGAGCAAGGAAGATTTGTGGAGGATGCTCCTATTCAGGGGGAGCAAAATATTGAGAAGGAAGCAGCATCTCAAGAGGCACTTACTGAAGATGCTCCTGTGAATGCAGGACATAATGAAGTTCCAATAGAGGTCACAGAGCAAGTGGAAAGAAGAAGCAAACTCAAGAAGACTGCTCACAGAAGGCAGAAGTCAATTCTAAAGAAATACTTGAAGCCTATCTTGAAGAGATTGGATGATCAAGGCGCAGTCTTGGACTCAGTAAATTCAGCTGTAAGTACTGTCATTGAGCGCCAGGCATCCATGTCAAATGACATCTCTCAAATAAATGATGCCATGAAGTGGTATAATAAGGAACTGAGCTCTATGAAGGTGATGCTGTCTGAAGTTTTGAAGGTAGTAGGACCCAAAGATTCTACTCCTCAAGAGAATGAGCCTTCAGGGCCAAGTGAAGACAATGCAGGGCCATCCGGGCAAATTGGTGTTGATCTTGTGGAGATGTCATCAGGGCCTTCAGTTGATGCTCAAGCAGGGCCATCAGGGCCAAGTATTGAAGTTCAGCCTTCTGAAACTTTGCCTACTGAAGATTCTATTTTGTGTCAGGGGTCTGGACCGGAGAAGGAGTCACTCAATCCAGTGGAACCGGTAGCTGAACAAGCAGACCAGGCTGTAGCTCCTGAGCCCCCTGCCTCTTCTTCACTTACCACTCCAGCTGCTCCCTCTCCTCCATCTTCTTCCACTGCACCTCCAGCTCCAACCACCTTTAAACGACCCCGTTCAAGATCTGTTTCCTCTCCCCAACCTTTTTCCTCTCAACTTGCCTCATCTCCTGCTTCTTTCACCATTGTTCCTCCTCCACCATCCTCTCCTCCTCAGCTTCCACCAGCATCCTCTTCTGCTGGGCCTTCTTCTTCTGGTCCTTCTACATCAGAAACTTTTGCTCTTCCTACAGTAACTCTTGACTCTATCTTCAATCCACCTACACCTCCCTCTTTCATTACCATTATCCCTGAGGGTGCCCAACTCACACAAATAGAAATCCAGGATATCAAGGATGAATTTGAAGTAGCAATACTTCGTTCAGTCCTGGCTGTTGGGACCCACTCTCACAGGACAGGCTCTTCTAGTCCTGTCTCTAAGAAGAGGAGACTCACGTCCTCTCATCCTGTCTCTTCTGAACCTTGTTATCCTCCCCTTTGGTTTTCCCTCTCTATCTCCAATAAGTAGAAACTTATCTATGAAGAATATCTTCAAAAGGTAGTTTTGCCCACATTTTTTGCCTTCCCTTCCAAAATCTTTCTGATCATCTTACCACCATCTTTCCTTACACCCATCTCTCTAAGGCTCAACAGTCAAAAGTCTTCTCCATGACTGAAGCCAAAACTGAAGAGCAGTGGGCTCGGAGCAACAAAGATCTGTACAGTCAATTCCGTCGAGTTCAAGCTGCCCGATATCCACCTAGGGAAGCTCCTCTTCCCCTTTCTGAGTGGTTCCAAATCCATCACAAAAATCTATTTGGCCCTTTCATTCAAAAAGAGATCAAATTTATCCGGCAGTATCAGATGTACAGTAACTACTGCTATGTAAATCGCCTCCCAGAATCTCAGTTGGGTCAGTTTCGTGCAGCCATCAGGGCCCTCAGTTCAAGCACAGCTCATACTGAGTCCCTTCAGGTCGATTTTGCCACCTTGGTTATTCCTGATGTAGTGTTCCTTCCCCCTCTCCATGCTTTGATTATGGACTCTTCTGTGGGAACACTTATCTTTGAGCGAGCTGCAAGGGTAATGGCCAGATTATTTGTGCAAGATGGCCGTGACTTATCTTTCCCAAGATTCGTCTTCAGGCAATATCTTCAGGGGCATATCAAGGCAGATGTTCTGGCCCCCATTCTCTCTGAATGCGAGCGGTTGTCTCCTGAAGAGTGGACGAAGCTCTATCCCTTGTCTGCTCAGCAGCTAGGCGATCTAAATGCCTCTCAGGCCAGCTCAAATCAACCTCCCTTGTCTCCTGGTGAATTTTTGGATGCCAACTCTCTTCAACTCATCCGGGACTCCTATCTGACCTGGGTCGAAAGATACAAGGTTTTCTTTGCTTTAAAGAAAGAGCTTCGGTCACTTCAGATTGCCTATCCCCTCAAGATTGAAGCTTTTCTTCGATTTGCCAGCTTTGGGGCTTTCTTACCATACAAGGTAGCCCTTGGCAATACTAAGTATGGGGATTTTATTTCAGATCAAAGGCAGCTTCATATCAAAAGGATGGCTCCCACCATGGGACCCTCCTATCAAATTGAATTTGGGGCCTTTCAAGCTTTCTTTGAAGAGTAGGAACGCCAGGCACTCCCTATCATCAGGCGCTTTGGCTCCTTGTTATCCCCTGCTTATTACTTACATGTACCTCCTCAGAATGAATGAACTACCTCCTCAGATTATCTTTCCTCTTCATTCTTTGTGTCAGATTTTCTTTTTGCTTAATGACAAAAAGGGGGATAAAAATACTTAGCATGTCTGAAATACTTTCTGCAAATATTCAGATTCTTTTTTCATGCTTATTGTTAAGTTTTGTCATCACCAAAAAGGGGGAGATTGATGTTCAGTCTGTCCCCATGTAATTTTAATTAATTACATATTTATTTTGGTGATTAACAAAACCAAACAAAACCCTATCAAAGTTCTAACACATACTTCATAGTTTTAAGTACAGGAAATATACCAAGGTCAAACAAGCCAATATTGGTAAGTATTACCTTTCTGAAGCTTTAATCATTTCAAGATCATATTTCTCTAAGTCCACACCGACTCCTGTTAAAAGCCACAACGATTTCCCTATGTGTATCGATTTCAATAGAGCTATAACGATTTGATATCATAACGATTTCTTCATAGACTGAGATATCATGTGGTTTCAAACAAGTCGTTCCCGTAACGATTCCTTAAGTTATCGTAACGATTTCTTTAGAACTCATAACGACTTGCTCGTCGCAATGACTCTTTAAGTCATCGTAACGACTTCTTTAGAACTCGTAACGACTTACCCATTGTAACGATTCCTTAAGTTATCACAACGATTTCTTTAGAACTCGTAACGACTTGCTCGTCACAACGACTCTTTAAGTCATCGTAATGATTTCTTTAGAACTCGTAACGATTTGCTCATCGCAACGATTTCTTAAGTCATCATAATGATTTGCCCATCGTAACGATTTGCTCATCGCAACGATTTCTTAAGTCATCATAACGATTTGCTTCGCGCAACGATTTCTTTAGAGCTCATAACGATTTGCTTCGCGCAACGACTCTTTAAGTCATCGTAACGATTTCTTTAGAACTCATAACGACTTGCCCGTCGTAACGATTCCTTAAGTCATCACAACGATCTCTTTAGAAATCACATCGACTTGCTTTTCATAACGATTTGTTAAGTATTCATAACGATTTCTTTGTTGAACACATCGACTTGCTTGTCATAACGATTTGTTAAGTTCATAACAATTTCTTCGTTGAACACATCGACTTGCTTACCATAACGATTTGTTAAGTTCATAACGATTTCTTCATTGAATACAATGATTTGTTCTCTATAACGATTTCTTCAGTATTCATAACGATTTCTTCATTGAATACAACGATTTGCTCTCTATAACGATTTCTTCATTGAATACAACGATTTGCTCTCTATAATGACTTATTGGTATTCATAACGATTTCATAAGTCATATAAACAACGACTTTATGGGTTATATCGACTTGATGTTTATCTTATCTCTTAAGGCGTTGAATAGTCAAAGTCTTCTTTTATTTGTCTGACTGCTGTGCATTTAATGAAGACAGAACGTATCTCTGCATGCATGCAGATGATATCTTTTCATTATCGTGCATATTCTGTCAACATCTTTTAGAACAAGCTATTTGGCATTGCTATTTTGGTGAATACTCACATCAACGTGTACTGACAACAAGAGACAGCCTAGCTGTCTACTGTTCTAGCATTTAATATGTGTAGGGTCCTAAAGACATTCTGTCATACAACGTTGGACCATATAGACGCCAGAAGACCTTATCTCTTTGCGTGCTCAACTGGATAAAAGATTGTTGAAGCTTCCAAATGTCAAGCAGTCTAACGTCTACCAATCTAAGAGACAACGGTTACTTCAACGGCCGTATTTTAAAAGGAGATATAAATTCAAGACAGAAGATCAGAAGAAGGGTGATAATTTTTCAACGTACAAGCTATTCAAATCTTCTGATAGAATTCTAGAGCCAAGAACCTCATTCCTTCTAGTGTTGCTCTTTGCTCTCCACACTGTAGTGAAAATCTTGAGAGAGCTCGTGTAGTTCTGAGAGTCTTCTGTGTTTCTAGATCTTTTACTCTCAGTCCTGCTTGCTTCAGATCTTAGCTTGTTGAAGCTTGATCTAGGGGCTTATTTTTACTGCTTACTTTTGCTGTTGTTGTTCCCTTCTGTGTTGAAGGAAGACCTGGTGGGGTATCCAGGGTGTTGTTGTTCCCTTCTGTTGTGAAGGAAGACCCGGTGGGGTATCCAGGGTGGTGTAATTCCCTTCGTGTGAAGGAAGACCAGCTGAGTTGGGTGTTGTAGTGTCCATAGGGGGACTGTACCCTAGTTAGTGGAATCCTGAGTTGTTGCTCAGGGACTGGACGTAGGACTCCTAAGGAGAGGAGGTCTGAACCAGGATAATTTCTTGTGTTGTGTGGTTGTTTTTCTTGTGTGATTATGCTTTGAACTAACTGTTACTAACCTTCATTGAAGAACGTCTTTGTGTGAATGTTTTAAGTACAGGTACTAATCAAATATTTTTAAAGACCCATTCACCCCCCCCTCTGGGCTTGTCAACTGGGCAACAATAGACAGCTATGCTGTCTCTTGTTGTCAGTCAACGTTAGAATCCATGTAGTAAGACATTTCACCAAAATGGAAATGACATTCTGCTATATAAAAAGTGTTTCATATAGAAGCATGATAATAGAGGATATTCAGATATGCATCGTGCAGAGAAATGTACAGTCACATTAAATGCATGGATATTAGAGAAACACGTGGGAGGACTTTGACTATCAAGATATTTGAAACTTATTTGAATATCAAGTCGTTGTAATCCATGAAATCGTTATTAGTATGACTTATAAAATCGTTGTGTGAATAAGTCGTTGTTTATGTAAATCGTTATTCATCCATAAACAAATCGATGTGAACACAAGTCGTTATAAAATCATAACCAAATCGTTGTAGAGACAAATCGTTATGAGAGTATAAGCAAGTCATTGTGAGCAAATCGTTATAACCAAATCGTTATGAATGAATCGTTATAACTAAATCGTTGCGAGTAAATCGTTGTTTCACTTATCAAGCCGATGTAGTGATCAAATCGTTGTTTGCTACGAATCGTTATGACGACCAAGTCGTTGTATAACTTATCGAATCGTTACGGCGACCAAGTCGTTATGTAACTTATCGAGTCGTTGTGAAGACAAAATCAATGTGAAATAAAAATCGTTGTTCTCTTGTCAAATCGATATGAAAGCAAATCGTTATGAGACTAAATCGTTGTTCTCACTTAACAAATCGTTGTGAGAGAAAATCGTTGTTCTCACTTAGTAATTCGTTGTGAGAGCAAATTGTTGTTCTCACTTAGCAAATCATTGTGGGAGCAAATCGTTGTTCTCACTTAACAAATCGTTGTGAGAGCAAATCGTTGTTCTCACTTATCAAATCGTTCTACTCACTTAGCGAATCGTTGTAAGATTGAAATCGTTATAAAACCGAAATCGGTATGATACTTATTAAATCCTTGTGAAAATGAAATCGATAGAAGTGAGGAAATCATTATGATTCTAATGAAATCGTTATAACACATAGGAAGTCGATGTGCACTTAGATAAATTACCTGCTCTGCACTTCAAATGCTACAGGGTAGGAATACTTACAAGTTTTGCTTGATTTTACCTAATTTATTTCCTGTGCCTAAGCTTCATAAAAACTTGTTAGATCACACTTTATTTGAGTTTTGTTAATCACCAAAATAGATATATAATTCATGAAATTATATGGCGATGAACTGATCATCAATCTCCCCCTTTTTGGTGATGACAAAACATAACATAAGCATAAAGGTTCTAAAATAAATCTAAGTAATTTTACGGAAATAGAATTGAGAAATGTATTTCAGAATGGTTATTTTTCTCCCCCTTTTTGTGATTAAGCAAAAAGATACCATAATGAGACAAAGAAAGAGAGAAAAGATAAAGATGAGAGCAAACGGAAGTATTTGTATTACTCTTGAGAGGGTAAAGGAAGGTAGAAGGCAGGAGACAGAAGAGAGGCATGGTGAGAAATGACCTCCCAAGCCTTAAGTTCATGCTCTTCAAAATACTGCCTAAAAACACCGCAAGCAATGGAGTAGGAAGGCCCCATGACGGGAACCATCCTCTGGAGATGAAGAACCTGCTGCTCTTCTAAGAACAGAGAATAGCGATCTCTATCAAAGGAAACTTTATAAAACTAGTTTTCCCAAAACTGGCGCACGAGAGGAACTGATCAATTGAGACAGGATAAAAGATCTACTTCTACTTCAGTTCAATTCTCATGGCTACATAAACCTTGTATCTCTCAACCCAGATAGTAAATGGATCTCGAACAAGGTGAATGGAGTTCATGTCAAGGAATTCAGCAGTTGAAATAGGAAGCTTATTTTCTCTGGTTTGAGAGGTGTTGAGATCTTCAAGTTGCTGAGCAGACAGAGGGTAAAATCTGGCCCATTTTGCTGGAGACAACCTCTCACATTCGGACAAGAGAGGGGCAAGAACATCTGAATTTATATGGCCCTGAAGGTATTCTCTGAACAAAAATCTATGGAAGGCAACGAGATTGCCCTTCTGCACATGTATTCTCCCTATGACTCTAGCAAAGCGCTCAAAAATGATGGAGCCAACATCGGAGTCCATAATCAAATAATGAAGAGGAGGGAGAAATACTACATCAGGCAACTGCAAAGTGGCAAAATCCACTTGAATGGAGGAGGTGGCAACCACATGAGATCCAAGATTATAGATAGCTTGCCGAAATTGGCCAAGCTGAACTTTAGGCATATTATTGAGATAGCGATAGTCGTTGAACATCTGAAAATACCTGATCAACATGATCTCCTTTTGATCAAAGGGATCCCAGGTGTCCTTGTGAAGAATCTGGAACCACTCAGAGAGAGTCAAGGAGTGATCCCGGGGAGGGAATCTGGCTGACCTGGTGAGCAGAAATTGATTGTACAGGGTCCTGTGGCCCCGAGCCCATTGCTCTTCGGATTTGGCTTCAGCCATAGAAAATATTTTAGATTTTTTAGCTTTTGAAAGAGAAGTGAAAGGGAGAATGACATTTAGATGGTCGGTTAGATTTAGGTGTGGAAGTCCCAAAATGTTGGCAAAGGTGGTTTTTTGAAGGAATTCACAGTAGAGGGGCTTGTTTTTATTTTTGACAGTAAGAGAAAACCAAAGGGGTGGAAAACAAGGTTCAGAAGAAATGGAATGAGTGGAAGTAAGTCTTCTTTTCTTAGGGACAGGGCTAGAAGAGTCTGTCCTATGAATGTGAGTGCAAACTTTCAAAACTGAGCGGAGAATAGCTTCTTCAAATTCATCTTTGATGGCCCTGAGGAAGGGGGCATCAATTTGAGCACTTTCTGGAATAATAGTTATAAAAGAGGGAGGAGTAGGAGGATGAAGGAAGGAGTGAGATGTAGAAGGAGGAATATTAGATGGTCCAGAGGAAGAAGGACCAGAGGAGGAGGCTCCAGCTAATGAGGAGGCTGGAGGAACCTCAGAAGGAGGAGGATTGTGAGTGGAGGAGACAGAAGATGAGGAGGACTGAGAAGGAAATGGTGTAGGAGATGAAATATTTCTAGGAAGGTGTTGTTTGAAGGTGGTAGGTGCTGGAAGTGCTGTGGAGGATGATGGTGGAGAAGGAGGAGCTGGAGTTAGAAGAGGAGAAGAACTAGGGGGCTCAGGGGCTACAACCTGGTCTTCTGCTTTGGAAGGTGCAACCTCTGAATTCACTGGCCCGGTGGCCCAGACACATCCTCTACTGGCCCTGATGGTCCAAACTTCTCTGCATTAGCTGGCCCTGAAACTGCCACTTCTTCAACAACTTTTGGCCCGGTTGGCCCTGCTGGTTCTTCAGAATTTGGCCCTGATTGTAAGGCCATAGATTTTTCTCTCTTATATAGGTGCTTGATTGTGTGAGAAATTGATGCTCATTATGCGTAGTTATATATATATGTATACATATACATATTAGTTGAGTATTGTTGCACATAGATGTATGAATTGCTACGCATATTATTCATTTACTTTATGTACGTAGTAGTTTAGGGTATGCATTTTAAATTGTACCTAATTGTGTGTACATAAAGTTTCTACAGTTTTAAGTTCTGTTCTGGCGGCCAGTAGACATCAATATGTATGGATGCCAATCCCAAGTCAGTGGCCACATCGATGGACGCCTGATGATCAGTCTGTCCCCATGTAATTTTTAACTAATTATATATATAATATATATATATATATATATATATATATATTGATGATTAACAAAACCAAACAAGAGTTTATCAATTATATCTAATGAATAGTTCATAAGTCTTGAGTACAGGAAAAACACCAAGGTCAACAAGCCACAAAAGGTATGCACTACTTCTCTGAAGCTTTAATCTCTTCAACATATTATTCTCTAAGTCCAGAACGATTTCAATAGAATTATCATAACGATTCCTTTTTGGCTGAAAAGTCATGTTGTTTCAAACAAGTCGATGTCACAACGATTCTATAAGTTACCGTAACGATTTCTTTAGAACCCGTAACGACTTGCTCGTCACAACGACTCTATAAGTTATCATAACGATTTCTTTAGAGCTCATAACGACTTGATAAGTGTTCACAACGATTTGCTTTGTATAACGATTTGTTAAGTGTTTCATATCGATTTCTTCAGAAACACAACGATTTGCATCTCACAACGATTTGTTAAGTAACTCACAACGATTTCTTTAGAGTTCATAACGATTTGTTAAGTGTTTCACAACAACTTCTTCTGTATCACAACGACTTGGTCAACCTGACTTATTCATAACGATTTCATAAGTCATATAGTCATCGATTTCATATTAACGTGATATGATCTTTGTTGACTAGTCAAAGACCACGTATGCATCTCTCTGACGCACATGCATTTATGAGATCTGAACGCTTCTCTGCATGCACGCAGACCATATCATCCTTTATCTTGCTTACTCTGATTATGTCTTTTAGACTTAAGCTATTTGGCATTACTATTTTCATGTCTATTGCTACTGACGTTGACTGGCATCAGAAACAGCTTAGCTGTCTGCTATTTAAGATTGACATTTGTGCAGACCTCTGATCTAGCTTCATGATACAACGTTAAACAAATAGAAGCCAACGGATATTCCTGAAGATCTCATCTCTTTGCGTGCTCAAGTGATCAAAAGACTGTTGACTGGAAGCTTCCAAGACTCCAAGTGTCATACAGTCTAACGACTACTCAAGAGAGAGACAACGGATACTTCAACGTCCATATTTCGAATTGAAGATATAAATACAAGTCAGAAGAACAGAAGAAAACAACGAGTATTCAAGCATTCAAATCTTCTGAAGAAAGTCTAGAGCCAAGCATCTTACTTTTCCTCATCACCTTCAGCTCTTCTCTCTCTGTGCTGTAATAGATTTTCTAAGAGAGCCCATGCAGTTCTGAGAGTGTAACTTACGTTAGATCTTTGCTCTCAGCACTAGTTGCTTCAGATCCTTGCTTGTCAAAAGCTTGATCTAGGGGCTTGAATTTCATTCAATTCTCTTTGAGTTGTTGTTCCCTTCAGTTGTGAAGGAAGATCTGGTGGCATCCAGGGTGTAGTTCCCTTCAGTTGTGAAGGAAGACCTGGTGGCATCCAGGGTGTAGTTCCCTTCGGTTGTGAAGGAAGACCTGGTGAGGTATCCAGGGTGTTGTGATTCCCTTCGGGTGTGAAGGAAGACCAGCTGAGCTGGGTGTTGTAGTGTCCTTAGGGGGACTGTACCCTTGTTAGTGAAATCCTGAGTTGTTCCTCAGGGACTGGACGTAGGACTCCTAAGGAAAGGAGGTCCGAACCAGGATAAATTCTGTGTTGTGTGATTGTCTTCTTTGTGTGTTTGATATTTGAACTAACAGTCACTAACCTCCTTCGAAGAATTCTTGTGTAAGTATTTTTGGTTACAGGTATCTTGTAGAATATTTTTTAAAGACCCATTCACCCCCCCTCTGGGCTCGTCAACTGGGCAACAAGTGGTATCAGAGCGAGTCTCTTCGACAAAGAAAGGATCCAACGATCTGAAGAGTAAAGATCCATGGCAGCCCAAGGTAACTTTGAAGGTCAGTCTGTCAACCGACCCCCTCTCTTCGATGGTGAAGATTATCCTTACTGGAAGACCAGAATGGAATACTTTCTACAAGGGCACGACTATCAAATTTGGTCCATAGTAGAAGAAGGTGATCTGTTAGTCACAAATGAGAAAGCACAATGGACAGATGATGACAGGAAGAAGATTTCCCTGAATTGCAAAGCAAAGAGCATCCTATGTTGTGCTCTAAGTAAGAAGGAATTCAACCGAGTTTCAGCCTGCAAATCCTCGATGGAAATGTGGGAAAAGCTCAGGATTACTTATGAAGGTACAGACAAGGTAAAGGAGACAAGAATCGACATTCTTGTCACTCAGTATGAAAGATTTCAGATGCAGTCAGGTGAGTCAATCACTCAAATGTTTAGCCGATTCACTGATATCACCAATGGTTTAGCCAGCCTAGGGAAGACATATGAGATTGCAGATATGGTAAGGAAAATTCTCAGATCCTTGCCATCCTCGTGGACACCTAAGGTCACAGCTATAGAAGAAGCTAATGACTTGAAAAGAATGTCAGTGGAAAAGCTCATTGGGTCCCTCATGGCCCATGAGATCAACATGGAAAGGCTAGGAGAGTCATCTAGTAGAAAGAAGCACTCAAATGCCTTGAAAGCAGAAGAAGACTCACCAGAAGCAGCTCAAGTGAAAATGAAAGCGATGAGGACAGTAGAATGAAGAAGCAATGCTCTCTAGGAGATTGCAACGAATCTTGGCCAAGAAGAAAAAGATTCAATCTGACAGAAGGCACTTTAAGAAAAACAAGGACTTCAAAAGATCAGATGGTAAGGAAATGAAGAAAGGAGAAACCATCTGCTACGAATGTAAAAAGCCTGGACACATCAAAGCTGATTGCCCTAAATTCAAGAAACCAGATTTCAGGAAGAAAGAGAGCTCCAAGAAGTTCAGAAAGTACAAGAAGAAGGCAATGACAGCAGCATGGGAGAACAATAGTGACTCAGACAGTGAATCAAGCTCATGAAGCGATGAAGAAGAAGCCAACTTGGCCTTCATGGCAGATGTTGATGAAAAGGTAACCTCTGACTCCTCCTTCGATTCATGTAATGATTCTAATTCTGATAACTTAGAGGAAGCATTTAATGAATTGTATAATAAGTACAAAGAAGTAACTAAACTATTAAAAGCAAGTAAGAAAAATAACACCTGTTTAGAAAACACTAATTCTGATTTAAAAATAGAAAATGAAGAATTAGAAAAACAAATAACTGAACTTAAACGAAGAAATGAATTGTTATGTGAAGACCTAAAAGCTAAGAATGAACAAATAACAAAATTGAAAAAACAGGAAAGCATAGATGAATTAAAAAAGGAAATTAAAAACTTAAATGAAGAAAATAATAAACTATCAAGCACACTAGAGAAATTTACTAATGGTAAAAACTCTCTAATATTAAAAGGTGCTAGAAGATCAGGTAAGAAGAAAAATGGGTTAGGATATACACCCCCAGATGATGAAGAAACCATAATCTACCCTAAAACATATCCAATACCAAAATTTGTACCTGAACAAGATATACATATAAATCTGATTTCAAGTATATAGAAAAGGTAACAAATTATCCTGCTGTGATCACTGCAACAAATTAGGACATATCGTAACAACATGCCCAACAAGACATAAAAAATGGATAATAAAAGGTAAAATTAATGATACTAACCAATCAGGACCCAAAAGAATTTGGGTACCTAAAGCTTGATGTTTTTATTTCAGGTTAACCCTCGAGCATCCAAATGGTACTTGGATAGTGGGTGCTCAAGACACATGTCAGGTAACCAGAAATTATTCTCTCATCTCCAAGCTGAAGAAGGAACAGTCACTTATGGAGATAATGGGAAAGGAACAGTGATAGGCAGTGGGTCTGTGAATAACAAAGGAAAAACTATCATAGAAGATGTGTTATTAGTCAAGGGATTGAAGCACAATCTCATCAGCATCAGCCAGCTGTGTGACAGAGGCCATCAGATCAAGTTTCAAGAGTCAAAGTGCAGCATAGTGAAGGATGGAGCAGTCATCTTTGAAGCAAATAGAGAAAAGAATTTGTATGTGCTCTATCTTGAAGAACTCAAAGAGCAAAATGTTTGTTTGGCAGCAAGTAAAGACAAATCTACTGAATTATGGCACAGACGACTTGGACATTGCAGTTTAGATGGCATGAGGAAATTGCTAAAGAAAAATCTTGTAGAAGGTCTACCAAAGGTCAGTGCAAAAATGGAAGGTGTATGCGGACCCTGTGCTAAGGGAAAGCACACTAAAAGCTCCTTCAAGTCAAAGACGGTGGTGACCACCTCAAAACCCTTAGAGCTCCTACATATGGATCTATTTGGGCCAATGAGGACTACCAGTCTTGGAGGAAAGAACTTTGGATTTGTCATAGTTGATGACTATTCAAGATTTACGTGGGTATCATTTCTAGAACATAAAGATGACACTTTTGAAAACTTTGTTAGTTTCAGCAAGAAGGTGCAGAAAGATCAGAAGTTCAGCATTGTGTCTATCCGATCAGATCATGGTGGTGAATTTCAAAATGAAAGGTTTGCTAGATTCTGTGATGATCAGGGAATTGAGCATAATTTCTCAGCACCAAGGACACCACAGAAAAATGGTATTGCTGAGAGGAAGAACAGAACCCTACTGGATATGGCAAGAACTATGCTCTCAGAATATGATCTGCCAAGATATTTTTGGGCTGAAGCAGTCAACACAGCAAGCTACATTGTCAACCGAGTGATGATCAGGCCAATCCTGAAGAAGACTGCATATGAACTGTTCAAAGGAAGGAAGCCAAAGATCAGCCATTTCAGAACATTTGGGTGCCCTTGCTTCATTCACAACAATGGAAAAAGGGACATTGGTAAGTTGGATGCCAAATCAGATGAAGGCATCTTCATGGGGTACACTTCTAAACCCAAAGGCTATAGAGTGTTTAATAAACGTACCTTATTGATTGAACAATCTGTGCACATTATTTTTGATGAAACTAACCCTTCCTTGAGAAAGGAAGTAGATAGTGACAATGATGATGCAAATGAATTGTCCAAGAAACTAAAAGATACATCAATTGAGGACAAGGATGATCCGCCTCTAGAAGAATTGCAACAAGAAGAAATCACTCATGAAAATCTTCCAAAGGAATGGAGATACAAGAAAGATCACCCACCTGAAAACATCATTGGTGATCCATCCATAGGGGTAAGAACAAGAGGTAATGTTATTCCTTGTGATTATCTAGCTTTTGTTTCTCAAATAGAGCCTAGGACAGTCAATGAAGCTCTTTCTGATGAATCTTGGATAGTAGCCATGCAAGATGAATTAAATCAATTCAAGAGAAACCAAGTATGGTCACTTGTTCCTAGACCATCAGACCATCCAGTCATTGGCACCAAATGGGTGTTCAGAAATAAACTGGATGAAACTGGTGCAATTTTAAGAAACAAGGCCAGATTGGTAGCTCAAGGCTATTCTCAAGAGGAAGGCATAGATTTCGATGAAACCTATGCACCTGTAGCTAGACTTGAGGCCATTAGAATATTACTTGCATATGCATCTGCTTTGAATTTAACACTATTTCAAATGGATGTTAAATCTGCATTTTTGAATGGTTTCATAAAAGAGGAAGTTTATGTGGAACAACCTCCGGGTTTTGATGACACGGAATTTCCCAATCATGTTTTCAAACTTCACAAGGCATTATATGGTTTAAAGCAAGCACCTAGAGCCTGGTATGAAAGGCTTAGTTCTTTTCTTTTAAACCATGGTTTCAGTAGAGGTCAGGTAGATAGCACTCTTTTTATAAAGTCAAAGGTCAAACACATCCTATTAGTTCAAATCTATGTAGATGATATCATTTTTGGTTCTACTGATGAATCTCTTTGCAAGTACTTTGAAAAGCTAATGCAGGGAGAATTTGAGATGAGTATGATGGGAGAACTCAACTATTTTTGGACTTCAAATCAAACAAGGAAAGGAAGGAACTCACATCTGTCAAGCAAAGTACACAAAAGATCTCTTGAAAAAATTTGGATTCGAAAATACCAAGCCACTGCCAACACCAATGAGTACATCAACAAGAATGGACAGTGACAAAGATGGTAAGAAAGTAGATCAAAAGGTCTACAGAGGTATGATAGGTTCATTACTTTATTTAACAGCCAGTAGACCTGATATATTATTTAGTGTATGCATGTGTGCTAGGTATCAAGCAGATCCTAGAGAGTCACATTTGATTTCTGTAAAAAGAATTTTTCGATATTTAGCTAGAACTCATGATCTAGGTTTATGGTATCCAAACTCTTGTGAAATCAATTTAGTAGGTATTCTGATGCTGACTATGCTGGATGCAAAGTTGATAGAAAAAGCACCAGTGGTTGTTGTCAGTTTCTTGCAGGGTGTTTGATATCCTAGTCCTCAAAAAACAAAATTCAGTAGCACTTTCTACAGCTGAAGCTGAGTACGTGGCTGCTGGAAGTTGCTGCACACAACTCTTATGGATAAAGCAACAGCTTGAGGATTTTGGATTAAATATCAAATCAATCCCTTTGCTGTGTGACAACACCAGTGCCATTAATCTCACCAAGAATCCAGTCCAGCACTCAAGGACCAAACATATTGAGGTTAGATATCATTTTATTCGTGATCATGTTGCAAATGGAAATATTGAAATATCCTTTATTGATACAAATGGCCAATTAGCAGACATTTTCACAAAAGCCTTACCTGAAGAGAGATTTACATCTCTTAGAAGGGAATTATGCATGTGCAATTTGTGATAAAAGTTTTCTTACAAATGGCACATTAAATTTCAGAATTAAAGTAAATTTTCCCTCCATGGCGTTAAGCAAAAGAAATTCAAATTATCTTTGTAACCGCTCTCTCATTGAAGTCGGTTTGAATAGTCAACACCTTTTGTCCTTTTCACCGCCTTTTGGCGCCTCACTTTCCACATCGCATTAATTTATTCATAAAATCAATGGCAGAACGATTCGTATCTCATCGTCTACCTTTTCCCCCTTTTCATCTTGTCGCATGAGCCGATGCCCTAGCAAATCCTATCTTAACCCTCTGCAAATTTGAACCTTCCTCCTCCTTCCCGCAAAATTTCTTGAGGGTTCCTTCTCTTCACCTTCCGTCTCAACCCTCCAGCGCCTTTCCCACCTGAATCCATGGCCGCACCAGTCATCGCTGGCAGTTTGGGTGGCTACAGCGCCGAATTTCTCACTCCTGAGCAGCAGGAGAGGTTTACCTTTGTGAAGACGAAGCTCTGTGGCCATAAGGAAGTCGATGTCGCTAATCTGAAGAAAAGTGGAATGAGCAGCGTGGTAGATTTGATCAATCAGATGCAGTGGACAGAAATTACCACCTTTTCAGAGGTCAGTTATCCGGACTTGGTAAAAGCTTTCTTCGTGTGTATGAAAATAGAGGAAGATGGGTCTCTAGTTTCTTCAGTGAAGGGAATCATGATTAGGATAGACCCTGAGTTGCTGAAGATGTTGTTTAATGTGAAGACTTCCGGATTTAGTGGGGTTCACACGGTGGACGCCCAAGTGAAAGGTTTGGGAATTATCGGGCCAGGATTCAAGCTGAGGGACGGCAAGATCGATATAAATCAACTATCTGCCTTCAACCGCCTCCTTCATTTTATTGTCTGTCAAATCTTAGTTCCCAGAAGTGCAACTTTTTCATCTTGCACAAAGGCCGACTCAGACATGATGTACTGGGCCATTCAAAATAAGGAGATAAATATGGCCGCAGTGATAATGGAAAGAATGAAATTTGCCAGAGATCAGATTTGGGACACCAAGAGTAAGTTCAATGTGTCCCTGCCTTATGCCCACTTACTTACCAAGATCTTCAAACACTTCGGTGTTGATCTTTCTGGGGCAGTCGTAGAGAAAATGGGCCAAGCAATCAGGTCCAGGAACCTAAAGAAGAGTGGTTTCTCTGAGAAAAATGGTGTCTGGTCCAAGGCTTCTGTTGCTGAAGGGGAAGCCATCATCGACGACACCTCAGTTGTTCATCAGGAGATGGGATCAGCGGATATGATTCCAGATTTGCCAGTGGAGTCAATTTCACCTCCAGCAGTTGGAGCAGCAGAATCTTAGGCCCCTCTATAGCAGAAGTCCAGTCTGAAAGTGCAGTAGAAGAAGAAAGAGTGTCTGTAGCAGCTTCAGAATTTCCAGAAGAATCAGTTCAAATCTTTGCAGAGAGGAGAATTGAGGATATTCTCCCAGAGGACATTATTCCAGTTGAGGACCCACTACCCTCAACTGTAGTTGGATCTATTCTTTCAGACATTATTGATTCGATTCCTTTCACCTCAAGTGCTCCTGAAGCTTGTGGGAGTGTTGCTGAAGAGGCTGTGGCATCAGACCACTTTGATGTTCAAATGGAAGGTGTACCAGTAGAGTTAGAGCACCCAGATGGTCAGGGTGACTCTGTATTGGCGGATGCTCCCATTCAGGGGGAGCATGTATCAAATGAAGAAGAAGCTCCTGCTCAGGGGGAGCAGTCAAAGGCTGAGCAGGTCAAAGGACAATGAAGCAGAAGAAGGAGATCACCTTGATCAACCAGTGGGCTCTGCACCAGAAAATGATAATATCCCTCGTGGCTCAGAAGATGTCAGAGAAGGGGAGATAGCCAGCTCCTCCAGTTCAGATGATGATGAGCCTTCTCCAGCTTCAGAGGCTCAGAATAAAGGGAAAGAAGTAGAATCTGAAATTCCAATGTTGTCAAATACTCCCTTTGAAAGGCCAGTAAAGCAGAAGATTATAATCAACCTGAAGCCTGTAATAGAGAGACTTGATGCTCAAGGACAAATCTTATGTTCTCTTCAGGCAGACACCAATTCAATCTTCATGAGCCAAGCTTCAACCTCCAAGGAATTGGCGAGTGTGAGAAATGCCATGAAGTGGTTTAATAAAGAAATGGGCACCATGAAGGAGATGCTAGAGAAAATTCTGAAGGTGGTTGGAGATCACATTCCTCCTCCTCCTCCTGCTGACTAAGCCCAAGAATCAGGGCCATCAGGGCCAGCACCAGAAGCAGCAGCAGCAGCAGCAGCAGCAGAACTAGAAGAGGTAGGGCCAGAAGTGCCAGCTGATCAGGTTGCAGGGCCACCAGGGCCATCTGAGCAAGGGTCAGGGCCATCAGGGCCATTGGTGAGTGAGTCTGTGCAGACAGAGGCAGATGAGTTCTTCGCATCCAAGCCCCCAGCTCCCTCTTCTCCCTCTCACACACCCATTCCACCATCACCACCCTCAGCTCCTACAGCTCCTCCTGCTTCTCAGACTTTCAAGAAGCCCCAATCTAGACCTATTTCTTCTCCCACTCCATTTCCTTCTCAATCAACCTCAACTCCTGCCTCCTCTACTTCCATTCCTTCTCCTTCTCCTATACATGAGGCCCCTCCAGCATCCTCAGCTGGAGCATCCTCCTCCTCCTCTGGTCCCTCCCTTGGACCAGTTGATGACCTCCCTACTTCTTCTCACTCTTTTCTTCATCCTACTCCTCCACCCTCTTTCATCACTATCATACCTGAAAGAGCTCAACTCAACTCTCCCTTTATGGAAAAGATAAAGGATGAGTTTGAGGAAGGGATCCTCAGATCTGTGTTGAAAGTTGGGGAACATATTCACAGGGCAGACCCTTCTAGTCCTGCCCCCAAGAAAAGGAAACTTACTTCTACTTCCTCCTCTTCCTCTGACCCCAAATACCCACCTTTGTGGTTTTCTCTCATAGTGGACAACAAACATAACCCACTGTATAGGGAATACCTTTCCAAAGTTGTTTTTGCCACCAACATCAACCTTCCCTTTCAAAATCTCACAGATCATTTGAACACCATTCTACCCTACACTTCTCTTTCAAAATCCAAAAGTCCAAAATCTTCTCTCTTGCTCACTCCAAATCTGAAGAGCAGTGGGGCAAAAGTCACAAGGATCTCCTAAAGAAATTCATTCTTGCCAAATCTGCCAGATTTCCTCCAAGGGACCACTCCCTGACCCTATCTGAGTGGTTCAGGATATATCACCAAGAGCTTTGGGCTCCCTTCATTCAAAAGGAAATTAAGATGGTCAGGCACTATGTGTTGTTCAACAACTACATATATGTCCATCGTCTTCCTGAAGTTCAGCTCTGCCAGTTCAAAAGGGCCATTTCAGCTCTCTCTCCAGATATCTCTCATACTTCAGATGTCCAGGTAGATTTTGCTACCCTTCAAGTACCAGAAGAAATAGCTCTTCCGCAAATCCATTTCCTTGTCATGGAGTCCTCTGTAGGATCCATTATCTTTGAACGGTTTGCCAGAGTAATGGGCAGAATTAAAGTGCAGAAAGGCTGCCTGGTTGCTTTTCCTAGATTCCTATTTAGGGAATATCACCAGGGGCATGTAAGTGCTGAAGTTCTAGCCCCTATTCTGTCTGAATGTGAAAGACTCACATCTTCTGAATGGTCCAAGTTCTACCCCCTGTCAGCTCAGCAGCTGTTTGACCTCAATGAAGCTCAGGCCAGGGAAGGCAAACCCGCCATTTCTCCAGCTACTTTCCTAGATATGAACTCCATTCATCTTGTTGATGACCCCTTCAAAGTCTAGGAGGAAAGATACAAAGTCTATGTGGCTCTTCACAAGGCTCTCAGAGATAACCACAACGACTATCCCGTAACAGGACCAATTCCTCTCCTGTGCCAGCTTTGGGACTCGGCGTTTCCTCAAGATGAACATGGACAAGGATGCATATGCTGATCTTCTCTACCAGCACCTAGATCTTCATCTCAAACGGATGACTTCCACTATGGGACCATCCTACTCTATACCTTTTGGAGTTTTTAAAACCCATTTTGAAGAATAGGAAGCACAGGCATGGGAAACCATCTCCCATTTTGCCTCTCTTTTGTCTCCTGCTTTCTACTTACCTGTACCTCCACAGAATTAATAAAATCTCTTTGCTTATGTGGACCAATCTTTCTCTTCTTTTCTTTGTCTCCGTTCGCTTTTTGCTTAATGACAAAAAGGGGGAGAAAATACTTAGCATGTCTGAAATATTCATCCACTAGTTTTAAGGGAAGAAAACTAGCATGTCATTTCTTTAGAACAAATTTCAGATACTTTCTTATCTATGCTTATTGTTCAGTTTTGTCATCACCAAAAAGGGGGAGATTGATGATCAGTCTGTCCCCATGTAATTTTGTAAGGCCCTCGAATTTCCGTCGCATTAATTGTATTTGTGTGTGTATATTTGTGCTTGTGTATGTATATACATATTTACGTACGTATTAATTAGTATAATTACGTGTGCATGTGTTTATACTAGATGTAAATAATGCATGTATTGAATGGTGATAGTATGGATACATTACCATATACATATTGCATGTATATATGCATGGCATGCATAGTTTTCTGCATGATTTAGAGTTCTGGCCGAAGGACAGATTGGCGTCAACCCCTAGCCGTTGAGGTGGTGTCAGCATCCACCCATGGACGCCAACACTAAACCTGGCGTCTAACGATGTGGATGCCTATTTCTCTGACCTGCATGCGTTGCAGAGCCAGAAATTCTGGAAACAAGGAAGCTCACCCATTGGGGAGCTGTCCCCAACGGCACTGAGAGCCATCTTGTCACCTTGTGAGTGGGAGAGAGGCCTCTCCCATATGTTGAACCCGGATCTGCCTTCCCCAACCCTCTCTTCACCCTTTGCAAGAGAGAAACAAGAGGAGAAAAACCCTAGAGGAAGCTGTGAGAAAACCCCCACTTTGCACCCAAAGATCTGACCCTCTGAAGCTGGATCCGGCCATCTTCCACAACAAGAAGCTAGCGGGAGTGAAGGAGAAGACTTCCCCGGCCGTACCTTGGAGCCATCTTCATCTAAGAGCCCAGAGGAAGGAGATCTTGGAGGACATTCTGCACTTCTTGGGACAGCCCAAGGAGAGCTTCTCCGAGCATTTAGATCCATTGGAGCAATTTCTAAAAGTCAAGTGACCCTACCATAAGGTTCCCGTATGAGTCTAGGACGGTTTTAACATTTTTGTGTATTTTTCTTCGTGTCCTTGACCCTCACATTCACCCTATCTTGAGAGCTCAGGTCTGTGTTTTGCATAGACCTGCATTAACGGCAAGGTCCCTGGACACTGAGATCATGCTTGGCGTCCATCGACCATGCCGCTGACACTGAATTAGTGGCCAGAGACCGCCGCCAAGTTCATCTGGACAGAACAGTGACATGTTCTGCCCTTCTATACACTATCTTCGATATGTTTCACGATGAGGATATACTATAAACCATTTATATTCTATGTATATTGTTAATGTGATGAATGTGGTGTGTGGATGGATGAGTGTGCATGGTGGTGAATGATAGAAGTTATTTTGTTCCATGAAATTACAAAGCATGATTAGTTGTTAATCTTGTCAATCTACTGTTGCATGATTTAGGACTAACCTGTATGCCCAAGTTTGTGAGGATCATACATGAATGGATCAGCCCTATTCTGAAATTGAGATTTGCCATGCTTGTGTAAATTATTGTAAGTGTTATTTGGGAAAATATGAATTGTGCATAAGTTATGATAAATCCTCGGTAAACCGGGCATTGCCCCGTAAATTGAGGAATAAATTCTGTAGCTCTATACATGTAGGGTTCAGACAGTAGCTTGCTAAAATTTTGGCTTGTGTGTATAACTCCATATTGACTTGATTTACGAATGGCATGAAAAATGGATGTTTGATTTTCTGTAAATTCATTTTAACTTAGAAAAATCTGAAAAATTGAAGGTATGCATGTGGTTAAATTTTCAGGTCATTTGGACCAGTATATAAGGAGTTATGCATTTTTCCATGTGAAATGTAAAAATCTATGCATGTCATCGTAAGGTGATTAGATATCGTTTAAACCCAACCTGATTGGTGAATTTGCTGTGTGTTAAACTCCTGAAATCTGTAGTGTCATGTCAGGAAAACAGAGATATGCATGCGAGTGAGAAAGTGAATGAGATGAAAAATGATATGTGTAAAACCATGTGTAAAATCGGTAAAATGTGTAACTGTGCCGATGTGACACTGCTTCCGTAGAGGGCAGTGGAACTGTATCAGGGAAAAGTCCCCCTGAGAAAGTTCAATGTGTAAGTGACCCTAAGGGCATTAGGGGGAAATCCTGGAGGTGGACAAGTACCACTGGTTAGGGTGGAGACTTGTTCTCCCGGTCTGCGCAGTCCAAGAGTCGCCATTGTAATGCCTAGATGGCGTCTATGTGTAATGTGATGTGTATATGTCCTTCTTTGGTGGTTTGGACTATGTGTCACGACACCTAAAATGTGAATGTGTAATGTGTAATATGTATGTGTTCATGTGTTAATGTGTAAGTGAACAATGTGAAATGTGTATGTGCAAAGTGCAACCATGTGAATTGGAAACTTGTGTAAAGGAAATGTGAAACTAAAAATGTGAGAATATGACATTGAAATCCATGTGAGACAAATCTGAAACCATGTGAAATCAGTAATTTCATGTTGTTATCATCATGTTTATATGTGCGAAAATGTCTAGAATCCATGTTAAGGATAATTGATGAGCACGTGTACAAAATAGCATGATTGGTTGTTCACATAGTATGTTTTAAACAATATTGTAGCTCTCATGTGTAGATTTACAGCCATTAAACCATGTGAAACCAGCAACTTAAAGCATGTGAAAATGTCTATGTATGTGTTTAAAAACATGTAAGATCCATACTAGTTGTGTTTTCCCTTCATATATGCACAATGTTCATGTTGGTAGCTCTCATGTCTTGGTTCTTTAAAGGCAAAATTTCACAAGTAAATGGAATAGAGAGCATGTGATAGGTAAGTTTATTCTTAGAAATCTGAAAGCATGATCCATGTATTAAATTGTAGAACTTTCATGATAGGTTGCAACTTTCAAATGACTAGCATGCCATATGTTGAAATTTGTGAATGTGCATGTAGAAACCACTATGACTTATACGTGTACGTTATGAATAGTATTGCTTGCTGAGTCTTTAAGACTCACTCCTTGCTTCGGCGTACAGGTATAGACGGTGACGAGACTCTCGTGGAGGAGACGTAGAGACGGACTCCGAGCGCGGAGTTTAGATTGTTGGAGCAGTGTACCCCTTTTGTGCTTTCATAGTATGTAAAAGTGACATTGTATTAGAAATCATGAGAAGATTGTATAAGTGTGGACATTGTGTACTTAATTTTCAGCAATTTAAATTATGTGAACTTTAAGTTCTTTAATGTTAATTGCAAATTTCATGTATGTTAAATGTGGATGATGAATGAATGAAGACAGTTGTCTTTTACTTCCGCTACTCTATCGTATATTCGCGTGTATCTCAGCTGTTTGTATCGTTTGGGTAAATGTCCCACTGTGAGGACTCTCGCTATACCGACGTGGGTTGGTATAACCGTACCGGTATAATGAGGGCCGTCACAGAGATTGGTATCAGAGCGACCGGTTGAGATTGCACATGAATATACCTAAGTCATCATCCCCATTGCATGCTAAGTATGTCCACATGTGTAGAAAACGCTAATAAGAAGTGAAAGATAGATAAGAAAATGGTTAGAAAACTTAGTAACCTCTAATGGTGGCTGAAATTTTATTACAGCCATGGGTTCGAGAGGTAGGCGTGGTGGAGCGTCGGCCCGTGAGGACGAGCCGCGACGTGACGAGCGGGCGGAGCAGCAGGCCCCGGCACCGCCAGGTCCTGTACTTCCCCCACCGCCGCCTGTGGATTACGGAGTATTCATGCAAGGTCTGGTGCAAGCCATGCAGACGCAGGCTCATACCCAGGCAGCACTCCAGGCACAGTTGGAGGCCCAGGTAGAATAATGAAACAACTAGTAGTTTGCTATTTAAATTGCATGATATTGTGTTTATTGTGTATTGCCTATTGTTTGATGTAGCAGGCTCAGGCACCAGCTCAGGACCATGGTGGACCTCCCATCATGGAGCGATTCAAGAGGATGACCCCACCCTCTTTTAAGGGGGAGAGTGATCCATTAATGGCAGAAAGTTGGTTAAGGGAGACAGAGAAAATCTTCCGAGCCATCAGGTGCCCTGATGAGGATAAGTTGACATTAGCCACCTACATACTACAGGTAGACTTTTACTTTTGTATGTTTGTATGTTCTGCTTAATTTAGAATTTGTTAGTTGGTGCTTATGAAGGTGTATTGCAGGAGAGAGTGGATGTATGGTGGTCCTCCCTACTACGTACATGCTTTGAGGACGGAGCAGTAGACGTGGCGTGGGACGCGTTCGTGAGGCTCTTTCGAGCCAAGTTCGTCCCAGAGCATATCCAGGACAAGATGAAGCAGGAATTTCTCTCCCTGACACAAGGCTCCATGACCGTGCTGGAATACGAGGCAAGGTTTTCTGAACTTTCTAAGTATGCACCGCATATCGTAGAGGATGAGCGCAGGAAGACAAAGAAATTCGTGATGGGACTAAAGCCATCACTGCGGACGAGACTCGTGGCGTTTGACCACCGCACGTTGGACGAGGCCCTCAGTGCTGCCTGCAGGCAGGAGGGAGAAATGGAGCAATATCTGGAGGAAAAGAAGGCTTCACAGAAGAGGCCGGCTGTAAGACCCTCGAATTTTCCGTCGTATTTTTGTATTTATGTGTGTATATTGTGTTGAGTATGTATGTACGTATTTACGTAGATATTAAAATAGTATATTTACGTGTACATGTGTTTATATTAAACGTAAATAATGTATGTATTGCATGGTGATAGTATGAATATAATACCACGTACATATTGCATGTATAGAAGCTTGGTATGCATGGTTTCTGCATAAATTAGGGTTCTGGCCGAAGGCCCTATTGGCGTCAATCCCCAGGCCGTTGAGGTGGTGTTAGCGTCCAGCCCTGGACGCCAACCCTAATTCCGACGTCCAGCGATCTGGACGTCGACTTCTCTGGCCTGCATGCGCAGCAGAGCTGCAAACTTCTGAAGCAAGGCATGGCAACTATTGGGGGGATGTCCCCCAACGGCTCTGAGGCTGTCTAATCGGCATGGTGAGTAGGTGAGGGGCTCTCCTACACCCTGAACCCGAGTTGGCCTCTCCCCACTTCTCATTTCACCCTTGCAAGAGGAGAGAAGAAGAGAGGAAAACCCTAGAGCATTCTGTGAGAAAACCCCATTTTAGAACCCTCAAATCCGATCCCTTGAGAGCTGGATTGGAGATCTTCTGCATCAAGGAGGGAGCTGAAGCAAAGGGGAAGGATTCCACATCATCCCCTCGGCGTGGAGATCACCCAGGAGCCCGGAGGAAGGCGATCTTGGAGGCACTTCTGCAACTTCTTGGAACTGCCCAAGGAGGTCTTCTTCGAGCCATAAACCTCTTGGAGGAATTTTAGAGAGGCAAGTGACCTATCTATGGTGTCCCCGTATGAGTCTAGGTGGTTTTTGACATTTTTATGAAATTTTCCTCGAGTCCTAGACCCTCCAATTCACCCAAGATTTAGAGCTCGGGTCTGTGTTTTGCACAGACCTGAGTAGACGGCAAGGTCCCTGGACGCCCAGTTCATCCTTGGCGTCCATCGACCATGCCGCTGACTCTGAGTCAGCGGCCAGAGACCGCCGTCTAGTTCTTCTGAACAGAACAGTGAGCTGTTCTGTCCCTCTTGTATATTAAATTCGGTATGTTTTATGCGATGAGGATATATTGTACCCCTTATACTCTATGTATATTGTGCATTGTGGTTGTGGATGAATGTGATGTAATGGTGAATGTGGGGTAATGACATCTTGTAAAATTGTGAGCATAACTTGTAGATAACTTTTGCAAATTAATGTTCCATGATTAGGATTAGTTAAATGTCTTGTTTTCAGTCTATTCATGAAGAATTGTGGGACATGTATGTATGTTCTGAATTTTTGGTAATTCATGCATACTTGTGGAATTGCTAGTAAGTTCGGTTCGGTAAAATGAAAGCATGAAAAAATGGTTTGTGGTAACGGATTTATAGATGTATGAATTAGGATGATGTTGTATTCTGAAATCATGCGTTAGTGTTCTCTGTGCAAAACAGTAAGTGGATGAATTTCAAATGTGTTAGACCCATGTTAGCTTAAGTTGTGAATAATATGCTAATTAGGTGTTTGATTTTCTGTAAATCCTATTTAGCTCAGAAAAATCTGAAAAATTGAGGGTATGATTTGGAACCCGAAAACAGAATGTGGTTAAAATTTCAGGTCAATTGGAACAGTAAATAAAAAGTTATGTGCTTTCATGTGAAATGTGATAATTCGTGCATATGATCGAAATGTGATTAGATTTTGTTTAAACCCAGCATGATTAATGTGTTTACTGTGTGTTGAACTTGAAAACTCTGTAGTACCATGTTAGGAAAAACAGAGGTGTTCATGTGAGTAAGAAAGTGTAAATGTGATGAAGAGTGTCAAGTGTAAAACCATGTGTAAAACGGTAAATGTGTAAAAGTGTAAACTGTGCCAATGTGATACTGCTTCCGAGAAGGCAGTGGAGCCGTATCAGGGAAAAGTCCCCCTGAGAAAGTTCATTGTGTTAAGTGACCCTAAGGGCATTAGGGGAAATCCTGGAGGTGGACAAGTACCACTGGTTAGGGTGGAGACTTGTTCTCCCGGTCTGCGCAGTCCAAGAGTCGCCATTGTATTGCGTAGATGGCGTCTATGTGATGTGATCTGTTTGTGTCCTTCTTTGGTGGTTTGGACTATGTGTCACGACACCCAAAATATGTGTAAAGTGAAATGTGTAAAGTGTATGTGACCATGTGTAAATGTGTAAGTGATATGTGAATGTGTATGTGTAAAGTGAACCATGTGAAAGAGGAAACTAGTGTAACGAAAGATGTGAAATCTTAGATATGTAAACGTGTTATAGAAACCATGTGAAACTAAATCTGAAACCAAGTGAATTCAGAAAATGCATGTTATTATTCTCATGTTTATGTGTGCAAAAGTGTTTAGAATCCATGTTAGGAACAACAAATGAGTATGTGAGCAAAATGGCATGATGGATTGTTCATGTGTTATGTTTAAGCAACGTTGTAGCTTTCATGCGTAGGTTTATAGTCATTGGACCATGTGAAACCAGCAACCTAAAGCATGATAAAAAGTTATGTATGTACTTAAGAACATGTGGAATCCATGCTAATTATGTTCCCCGTTCATGTATGTAAATTGTTCATGTCAATAGCTCTCACGTTTGATTAAAGTCTCATGAGTGAATTGAATAGAAACCATGTGATAGGTGAATGTTATTTTTTTGAAATCTGAAAGCATGCGTTATGTATAAAATTGTAGAACCTTCATGATAGGTTGAGAACTTAAATGGACTAGCATGCTATGTGTTGCAAATTGTAATGGGCGTGTAGAAACCACTAGGACTTGTACGTGTATATCATGCATAGTGTTACTTGCTGAGTCCCTGGACTCACTCCTTGCTTCGGCGTACAGGCATAGTTGGTGACACAGTACCCTCGGAGGAGGCAGCAGAGACGGACTCCGAGCGTGGAGACTAGCCAGTTTTTGAGATCTTTGTGATTGTGTACTTCATAGTATGTACTTGAACATTGTATTAGAATTATCATTAAAAGAATGTAATATGTGGACATTTTGTATCTCTATTTCAGCAATTTAATTCATGTGAATTTTAGTTCCTTTATACAAATTGTAAACTGCATGTATGTTTAATGTGGATGATGAATGAATGGAGATAGTTCTCTTTTACTTCCGCTACTCTGTTATATGTATTCGCGTGTATCTCAGCTGTTTGTATCGTTGGGTAAATGTCCCACTGTGGCTGGCAGCACTCGCTATACCGACGTGGGTTGGTATAACCGTACCGGTATAATGAGGGCCGTCACACCGGCAGCGACATTCCAGTGGCAGGATAAGAAGAAAACGGTGTACCAGACACCGCAGCGATCCGTGATAGTCAACAACTCTCAGGTACCTTCTGTACGTTCCCCTGGTGTGAAGAAAGAGTGTCCCCATTGCGGGAAGACACATGGTGGTTCCGAGTGTTGGTTGGTAGTGGGTAGATGCTTGAAGTGCGGGAGCAGCGACCACAAGATCAAAGACTGCCCAAGACTTCAACAAGGAGCTCAGCGTGGAGCGCCTAGCCCCAGCAGTAGCGGCAGCCGCGCCAGCTACAGGAAGACCAGGAAGGCCTCGAGCCCTAGCTCGAGTGTTTGCTTTAGCTCGCGAGGACGCCGAGCAGGCGGAGCATGTCACCGAAGGTACGGTTTTGCTTTTATGTGTGCACGCTTGGGTTTTGTTTGATACGGGTGCTACTCACTCGTTCATTTCCGAGCGGTTCGCTAGGCAGTTAGACCTAGAGTCAGGTATAGAGTCTGAGGATTTAGAGGTCCCTTTGTCTGTGCACACCCCTGCGGGTACGGTATCGACTAGGAAGTGCATTCCGTCGTTACCTGTGTGCATTGAGGATAGAATCCTAGATGGGTGTTTCTTCTTGCTAAAGATGAAGGACTATGATGCTATTCTTGGTCTGGATTGGCTAGAGGAGCACTATGCGTTAGTGGATTGTCGACGGAAGAGGATTGTTTTCCGCATTCCTGGTGAGGACGAGTTCTCTCATCCCTTGCCAAGGAACTTGGCTGGAAAGTTAGTCATCTCTGCCATGAAGGCGATGCGCATGGAAAACAAGGGTTGTGACGCTTTTCTTGCCAGTGTGGTGTTAGTGCCAGAGGCTGATGAGTCACTTACTCTTGCGGAGATTGAGGTAGTGCAGGATTTTCCAGATGTCTTTCCTGATGACTTGTCTGGATTGCCACCGGATAGAGAGATAGAGTTTACTATAGAGTTGCTTCCGGGCACCTCTCCTATCTCGAAGGCTTCATATCGGATGGCACCTGCGGAGTTAGCCGAGTTGAGGAGGCAGTTGCAGGAGTTGCTTGATAAGGGATTCATTCGCCCTAGTGTTTCCCCTTGGGGCACACCTGTATTATTCGTCAAGAAGAAAGACGGGTCACTTAGGTTGTGTATTGACTATAGGAAGTTGAACCAAGTGACTGTGAAGAATAGGTATCCCTTACCTCGCATTGATGACTTGTTTGACCAGTTGCGAGATGCATCAGTCTTTTCTAAGATTGACTTGCGATCTGGTTATCATCAGTTGAGGATTCAGAGTGAGGATGTGTCCAAGACGGCATTTAGAACCCGTTATGGACATTATGAGTTCTTGGTCCTTCCTTTCGGATTGACCAACGCCCCTGCAGCGTTCATGGATCTCATGAACCGGGTGTTTAGGCCGTATTTAGATAGCTTTGTCGTAGTGTTTATTGACGATGTGTTGGTCTATTCTCCGGATGAGGCCACCCACCGTCAGCATTTGAGGTTAGTGTTAGAGGTTCTTCGTGAGCACAAGCTGTATGCAAAATTCAGCAAGTGCGATTTTTGGTTGCGCGAGGTTCATTTCCTCGGGCATGTTATCTCCGGCGCTGGTGTTGCAGTTGATCCAGCGAAGGTCCAGGTAGTTATGGATTGGGAGGTTCCCAAGACCCCTTCGGAGATTCGTAGTTTTATTGGGTTAGCTGGTTACTATCGGCGATTCATTGAGGGTTTCTCATCCATCACCGCTCCCTTGACAAAGCTAACCAGGAAGGGTGAGAGGTTCGTATGGTCTGAGGCATGTGAGCGTAGCTTCCAGCTATTGAAGGCTAAGCTTACTTCTGCTCCGGTATTGGTATTGCCTAGTGGTCTAGAGGGCTTTGCCATTTATACAGATGCGTCTCAGATTGGTTTAGGCTGTGTGCTCATGCAGCAAGACAGGGTAGTGGCTTATGCTTCTCGTCAGTTAAAGGAGCATGAGAAGAACTATCCGACTCATGATTTGGAGCTCACAGCAGTGGTTCATGCACTAAAGATCTAGAGGCACTATCTTTATGGTGTCAGATTTGAGGTGTTTACCGACCACAAGAGCTTGAAGTATCTTTTCTCCCAAAAGGAATTAAACCTGAGGCAGAGAAGATGGATTGAGTTCTTGAAGGACTATGACTTCGACCTTCAGTATCACCCTGGAAAGACGAATGTTGTAGCGGATGCTCTTAGTAGGAAGAGGTCTTCGCTCCAGCAGGATTGGAAGATGTTGGAAGATGCGGCTTGCGCGTTGACTAAGTTAGAGCCATCGATATGCCAGGCTTTTGTAGCTCAGTTGTCCCTTAGGTCCTCTGTTTTGGATGAGGTGATCGAGCAACAGGAAGCCGACCCTAGATTGTTAGAATTAGTGGGTAAGGCGGGCATTGCTCGTGATGAGGACGGTGTGATTAGATTTCAGCACCGTGTTTGTGTCCCCGATTTAGTAGATGTCCGTGAGCATGTGTTAGTGGAGGCTCATAGATCGCGATTCTCTATTCATCCGGGTAACACTAAGATGTATCAAGACCTGAAGAGATCATTTTGGTGGTCCGGCATGAAGAAAGATGTTGCGGATTATGTGTCTAGATGTCTAGTATGTCAGCAAGTGAAGGCCGAGCGACAACGACCATCCGGCCTTATGCAGAGGATGGATATCCCAGTGTGGAAGTGGGAAGCTGTCACTATGGACTTCGTTTCGGGTTTGCCTCGGTCTAGAAGGGGCAATGACTCGATTTGGGTAGTTGTAGATAGATTCTCGAAGACTGCTCATTTCTTGCCTATGAAGAAGAAGCAGTTAGTAGAGAGTTTAGCTAGATTGTATGTTAGTGGTATCATTAGATTGCATGGTGTGCCGAAGTCGATCATTTCGGATCGAGATCCGAGATTTACTTCGAGGCTGTGGAAGGGTCTTCAAGATGCGTTAGGTTCGGAGCTGAAGCTCAGTTCGGCGTTTCATCCCCAGACCGATGGACAGTCCGAGCGGACTATCCAGACGTTCGAGGATATGTTGAGAGCGTGTGTTCTGGATTGGAAGGATGATTGGGAGCGTCATTTACCTCTTGTGGAGTTCGCATACAACAACAGCTTTCATGCTAGTATTGGTATGGCTCCATTCGAGGCATTGTATGGTAGGCCCTGCAGATCTCCGTTATGTTGGGAGGAGACTGGTGATAGGCAGTTGATCGGACCGGAGTTAGTTCAGGAAACTTCGGATAAGATCCAGCTTATCAGGAAGAGGCTTGTTGCGGCACAGGATAGGCAGAAGAGTTATGCCGACAATAGGAGAAAGGATTTGGAGTTCGAGGTTGGCGATCATGTCTTCTTGAAGATATCGCCTACTCGTGGTGTCGTTAGATTTGGCAGGCATAGCAAGCTAAGCCCTAGATTCATTGGCCCATATGAGATTCTCAGACGTTTGGGCAGCGTGGCATATGAGCTAGCATTACCCCCAGCTTTGGCTAGCGTTCACCTTGTATTCCACGTATCTATGCTTAGGAAGTATGTCCGAGATCCGTCTCATGTGATTAGTCATGAGCCAGTGGAGATCCAGCCAGATCTTTCGTATGTCGAGCAACCAGTAGCCATTCTTGACCGGAAGGTTCAGCATCTCCGGAACAAGAGTATTGCGTCGGTGAAAGTTCTCTGGCGGAACTTCTCACGAGAGGAGGCTACTTGGGAGCTTGAGGATGCGATGAAGAAGAAGCATCCCCTTTTGTTTGAGTAGTGTCGTTCTAACTTCGAGGACGAAGTTTCTTTAAGGGGGAGAGGGTGTAAGGCCCTCGAATTTCTGTCGCATTAATTGTATTTGTGTGTGTATATTTGTGCTTGTGTATGTATATACATATTTACGTACGTATTAATTAGTATAATTATGTGTGCATGTGTTTATACTAGATGTAAATAATGCATGTATTGAATGGTGATAGTATCTATACATTACCTAATACATATTGCATGTATATATGCATGGCATGCATAGTTTTCTGCATGATTTAGAGTTCTGGCCGAAGGACAGATTGGCGTCAACCCCTAGCCGTTGAGGTGGTGTCAGCGTCCACCCATGGACGCCAACACTAAACCTGGCGTCTAACGATGTGGACGCCTATTTCTCTGACCTGCATGCGTTGCAGAGCCAGAAATTCCGGAAACAAGGAAGCTCACCCATTGGGGAGCTGTCCCCAACGGCTCTGAGAGCTATCTTGTCACCTTGTGAGTGGGAGAGAGGCCTCTCCCATATGTTGAACCCGGATCTGCCTTCCCCAACCCTCTCTTCACCCTTTGCAAGAGAGAAACAAGAGGAGAAAAACCCTAGAGGAAGCTGTGAGAAAACCCCCACTTTGCACCCAAAGATCCGACCCTCTGAAGCTGGATCCGGCCATCTTCCACGACAAGAAGCTAGCGGGAGTGAAGGAGAAGACTTCCCCGGCCGTACCTTGGAGCCATCTTCATCCAAGAGCCCGGAGGAAGGAGATCTTGGAGGACATTCTGCACTTCTTTGGACAGCCCAAGGAGAGCTTCTCCGAGCATTTAGATCCATTGGAGCAATTTTTAAAAGGCAAGTGACCCTACCATAAGGTTCCCGTATGAGTCTAGGACGGTTTTAACATTTTTGTGTATTTTTCTTCGTGTCCTTGACCCTCACATTCACCCTATCTTGAGAGCTCGGGTCTGTGTTTTGCACAGACCTGCATTAACGGCAAGGTCCTTGGACGCTGAGATCATGCTTGGCGTCCATCGACCATGCCGCTGACACTGAATTAGCGGCCAGAGACCGCCGCCAAGTTCATCTGGACAGAACAGTGACCTGTTCTGCCCTTCTATACACTATCTTCGATATGTTTCACGATGAGGATATACTGTAAACCATTTATATTCTATGTATATTGTTAATGTGATGAATGTGGTGTGTGGATGGATGAGTGTGCATGGTGGTGAATGATAGAAGTTATTTTGTTCCATGAAATTACAAAGCATGATTAGTTGTTAATCTTGTCAATCTACTGTTGCATGATTTAGGACTAGCCTGTATGCCCAAGTTTGTGAGGATCATACATGAATGGATCAGCCCTATTCTGAAATTGAGATTTTGCCATGCTTGTGTAAATTATTGAAAGTGTTATTTGGGAAAATAAGAATTGTGCATAAGTTATGATAAATCCTCAGTAAACCGGGCATTGCCCCGTAAATTGAGGAATAAATTCTGTAGCTCTATACATGTAGGGTTCAGACAGTAGCTTGCTAAAATTTTGGCTTGTGTGTATAGCTCCATATCGACTTGATTTACGAATGGCATGAAAAATGGATGTTTGATTTTCTGTAAATTCATTTTAACTTAGAAAAATCTGAAAAATTGAAGGTATGCATGTGGTTAAATTTTCAGGTCATTTGGACCAGTATATAAGGAGTTATGCATTTTTCCATGTGAAATGTAAAAATCTATGCATGTCATCGTAAGGTGATTAGATATCGTTTAAACCCAACCTGATTGGTGAATTTGCTGTGTGTTAAACTCCTGAAATCTGTAGTGTCATGTCAGGAAAACAGAGATATGCATGCGAGTGAGAAAGTGAATGAGATGAAAAATGATATGTGTAAAACCATGTGTAAAATCGGTAAAATGTGTAAATGTGTAACTGTGCCGATGTGACACTGCTTCCGTAGAGGGCAGTGGAACTGTATCAGGGAAAAGTCCCCCTGAGAAAGTTCAATGTGTAAGTGACCCTAAGGGCATTAGGGGGAAATCCTGGAGGTGGACAAGTACCACTGGTTAGGGTGGAGACTTGTTCTCCCGGTCTGCGCAGTCCAAGAGTCGCCATTGTAATGCCTAGATGGCGTCTATGTGTAATGTGATGTGTATATGTCCTTCTTTGGTGGTTTGGACTATGTGTCACGGCACCTAAAATGTGAATGTGTAATGTGTAATATGTATGTGTTCATGTGTTAATGTGTAAGTGAACAATGTGAAATGTGTATGTGCAAAGTGCAACCATGTGAATTGGAAACTTGTGTAAAGGAAATGCGAAACTAAAAATGTGAGAATATGACATTGAAATCCATGTGAGACAAATCTGAAACCATGTGAAATCAGTAATTTCATGTTGTTATCATCATGTTTATATGTGCGAAAATGTCTAGAATCCATGTTAGGGATAATTGATGAGCACGTGTACAAAATAGCATGATTGGTTGTTCACATAGTATGTTTTAAACAATATTATAGCTCTCATGTGTAGATTTACAACCATTAAACCATGTGAAACCAGCAACTTAAAGCATGTGAAAATGTCTATGTATGTGTTTAAAAACATGTAAGATCCATACTAGTTGTGTTTTCCCTTCATATATGCACAATGTTCATGTTGGTAGCTCTCATGTCTTGGTTCTTTAAAGGCAAAATTTCACAAGTAAATGGAATAGAGAGCATGTGATAGGTAAGTTTATTCTTAGAAATCTGAAAGTATGATCCATGTATTAAATTGTAGAACTTTCATGATAGGTTGCAACTTTCAAATGACTAGCATGCCATATGTTGAAATTTGTGAATGTGCATGTAGAAACCGCTATGACTTATACGTGTACGTTATGAATAGTATTGCTTTCTGAGTCTTTAAGACTCACTCCTTGCTTCGGCGTACAGGTATAGACGGTGACGAGACTCTCGTGGAGGAGACGGTAGAGACGGACTCCGAGCGCGGAGTTTAGATTGTTGGAGCAGTGTACCCCTTTTGTGCTTTCATAGTATGTAAAAGTGACATTATATTAGAAATCATGAGAAGATTGTATAAGTGTGGACATTGTGTACTTAATTTTCAGCAATTTAAATTATGTGAACTTTAAGTTCTTTAATGTTAATTGCAAATTTCATGTATGTTAAATGTGGATGATGAATGAATGAAGACAGTTGTCTTTTACTTCCGCTACTCTGTCGTATATTTGCGTGTATCTCAGTTGTTTGTATCGTTTGGGTAAATGTCCCACTGTGAGGATTCTCGCTATACCGACGTGGGTTGGTATAACCGTACCGGTATAATGAGGGCCGTCACAAATTTTAACTAATTATATATATATATATATATATATATATTTTGATGATTAACAAAACCAAACAAGAGTTTATCAATTATATCTAATGAATAGTTCATAAGTCTTGAGTACAGGAAAAACACCAATGTCAAACAAGCCCACAAAAGGTATGCACTACTTCTCTGAAGCTTTAATCTCTTCAACATATTGTTTCTCTAAGTCCAGAACGATTTCTTTATAAGCATATCGATTTCAATAGAATTATCATAACGATTCCTTTTCTGGCTGAAAAGTCATGTTGTTTCAAACAAGTCGATGTCACAACGATTCTATAAGTTACCGTAACGATTTCTTTAGAACCCGTAACGACTTGCTCGTCACAACGACTCTATAAGTTATCATAACGATTTCTTTAGAGCTCATAACGACTTGATAAGTGTTCACAACGATTTGCTTTGTATAACGATTTGTTAAGTGTTTCATATCGATTTCTTCAGAAACACAATGATTTGCATCTCACAACGATTTGTTAAGTAACTCACAACGATTTCTTTAGAGTTCATAACGATTTGTTAAGTGTTTACAACAAGTTCTTCTGTATCACAACGACTTGGTCAACCTGACTTATTCATAACTATTTCATAAGTCATATAGTCATCGATTTCATATTAACGTGATATGATCTTTGTTGACTAGTCAAAGACCACGTATGCATCTCTCTGACGCACCTGCATTTATGAGATCTGAACGCTTCTCTGCATGCACGCAGACCATATCATCCTTTATCTTGCTTACTCTGATTACGTCTTTTAGACTTAAGCTATTTGGCATTACTATTTTCATGTCTATTGCTACTGACGTTGACTGGCATCAGAAACAGCTTAGCTGTCTGCTATTTAAGATTGACATTTGTGCAGACCTCTGATCTAGCTTCATGATACAACGTTAAACAAATAGAAGCCAACGGATATTCCTGAAGATCTCATCTCTTTGCGTGCTCAAGTGATCAAAAGACTGTTGACTGGAAGCTTCCAAGACTCCAAGTGTCATACAGTCTAACGACTACTCAAGAGAGAGACAACGGATACTTCAACGTCCATATTTCGAATTGATAATATAAATACAAGTCAGAAGAACAGAAGAAAAACAATGAGTATTCAAGCATTCAAATCTTCTGAAGAAAGTCTAGAGCCAAGCATCTTACTTTTCCTCATCACCTTCAGCTCTTCACTCTCTGTGCTGTAATAGATTTTCTAAGAGAGCCCATGCAGTTTGAGGGTGTAACTTGCGTTAGATCTTTGCTCTCAGCACTGGTTGCTTCAGATCCTTGCTTGTCAAAAGCTTGATCTAGGGGCTTGAATTTCATTCAATTCTCTTTGAGTTGTTGTTCCCTTCAGTTGTGAAGGAAGACCTGGTGGCATCTAGGGTGTAGTTCCCTTCAGTTGTGAAGGAAGACCTGGTGGCATCCAGGGTGTAGTTGCCTTCGGTTGTGAAGGAAGACCTGGTGAGGTATCTAGGGTGTTGTGATTCCCTTCGGGTGTGAAGGAAGACTAGCTGAGCTGGGTGTTGTAGTGTCCTTAGGGGGACTGTACCCTTGTTAGTGAAATCCTGAGTTGTTCCTCAGGGACTGGACGTAGGACTCCTAAGGAAAGGAGGTCCGAACCAGGATAAATTCTGTGTTGTGATTGTCTTCTTTGTGTGTTTGATATTTGAACTAACAGTCACTAACCTCCTTCGAAGAATTCTTGTGTAAGTATTTTTGGTTACAGGTATCTTGTAGAATATTTTTTAAAGACCCATTCACCCCCCTCTGGGCTCGTCAACTGGGAAACAAGCCAACTCAGAATTGGCGGCCCGTGATGTTGACGTTAACCTCCCAGATCTGTTGCGTTTGTAGATCCAGAAATGCCCCCGAAATCTTCGCACCCTTTTTAGGAAACCGTTCCCCAACGGTAACCTAGTCGACCCCAAACGCATTCCAAAGCATAGCTCTATAAAAGACTCAGTTTAGGGCGCTATTGGGTCCTCTTGGCCCTTTGGTCAAAAACCCTAAATTCTGTGCGCGAAACCAGACCTTTGGGCCGTGGATTTGGCGGATTGGCGACTTCTTCCGGCGATCTTACACGACTGGAGGGGAGTCTAAACGTTGGAGAAAGCTTCTCCGACACCGGATTGGGTTCTACATCAACACAGAAAACAGATTTGGAGGAGTTTGGAGGCTCTTTGGCATTGGCCGAGGAGAGCTTCATTGACCCAAATCCCCTTTCACAGATTTTCTCAAAGGCAAGTACCCCTTTCACATCACCCATACATGTGTCTAGTAAGTCCCAGGCATTTTACGGATTTTTATTCGAGTCCTGGAACCCCAACTTCACCAAGTTTCTTGCGTTCAGTCTGTGTTTTGCATAGACATGAACTTAACGGCGGGATCTCTTGCCGCTAAGATCCTAAATTTGACGGCGCACTATGTTGTCGTTAACTGGGTAAACAGCCATCCCCTTGCCGTTGAGTTCTTTAGGCAAGAACATTGGACTGTTTGCTCCCTATGACTTAATTTTCGGGATTTTGCGCATGAGGATATATGGTAAAAAAAATTATATGTTATAAAATATGTTTAGTAAAGCATGATGTGTGATTGTGATAAATTTTGTACATTGTTATAATTATTAGTAATTTTTGAAACCCTGTCCTAAGTATGTTTTACTTACTGTTGAATGGTTCTATGAGAAATCAAGATGTCAGAAAATTTCTGTGTTGTTCACATCAATATCAGAGCATGTTGTAAAAATTTGATGAATTTATGATGACTGTGTTCATTGTTATATTTTCTAGATCATAATACAGTGAGCATGTACTGTTATTTAAAAATTTCAAATAAATTGTACAAAATAGCTGAAATTTCCTAAAAATTATATGTGGAACCAGGACTATAAAATACATGTTATAAACTGATTAGTGTAGTTTACCATTGTGAATCATGCAGAATTGAGTATTTACGAATTATGTAATATGACTGTTTCAATTTTCATAATTTGTGTGTAATTCAGAAAATCGTGAAATTTGGTATGTACGATGCTCAACCTGTAACCTGTAGGTGGTTAAGTTTTAATGCATAATGGATAACTGTAGATACTAATTTCTTTATTTAACCATGAAAAGAGCAATTAAGACATGGTTAGCGTAGTTAACCATAAATTCGTTAAATTACAACATGATTCGAACCATATGATGTTTGTTTAACTCTGTAAATAGTAGTACCATGCTAGGTAATATTACAATATGTGGATGTGTGAATATGAAACAAGTGTGTTAGACTGTGCATTAAGTATATGTTTAAAATTGAGAAAATGTGTAAATATGCCAATGGGTGACACTACTACCTTAGAGGGCTGTGGAACCATACCTGGTAAAGTCCCCACGGGAAGGTTCATAGTGTGTGATATCCCATTGGCATTGGGATTAAATCCTGGAGGCGGACAAGTACCGCTGGTTAGGGTGGAGAGTGCTTCTCCCGGTTCTGCGCAGTAACTAAGATCTATCATTGTGTTGCCTAGATGATAGATGTGTGTGATATGACAAGTGTGTGTCCTTCTAGAGGTGGTTTGGACTATGTGTCATGGCATATAAAGAAGAAAATGTGATTATGTGTATGAGAAATGTGAAATCTTTAAATGTAGATATGACATGATAGCATGTACTTTCTGTTATGAAGTGTTAAATTCATGTAAAACAGCAAGCTAACCATGTTTAGAAATGTATTATGAATGTGAAATTGTGCATAGAATCCATGCTAGGATTGTTCTCTACTTTAAGTGTAAAATTCATGCTTAATTTGATGTTATGTTACAACATACATGCAATAAAATGTAAATTTAGATCATGTGTAAAGAAGATGTAGGAAGCATGAGATAGGTTTAAATCCTTGTGAATTTATCTTAAGTCAAGTACCATGTGTTGGAAAAATGTAGAAATCATGTTTAGGTTTCCTTTAAAAGTTTATCTAATTCATGCTTTATGTGATAGTTGTATAATATGAAAAATGTGAATATTACATGTGATGTATGTATGCTTAGTGTGAACGGATGTACTTGTTGAGTCTTTTGGACTCACTCTTGCTTTGGCGTACAGGTGCAGAGATTTCTACTTCATCTGAGGAGATAGTCAGGAGTGACTCGGAGCGGGAGTAGGAGATCTTTGTGGAGTCTCAGTAATTGTACTTTTACTTTCTTAGTATGTAATAAAGGACACTTTGTAAATCAATTATGGACAATGTATTTTCATTTCTCAGCTATTAAATGTTTAGTTTTCTTTCCTCTATATGGACTGTGAATAGAATGTGGATGATGGAATAAGAAATTTCATTTGGCTCTTTCTTTCTGCTATTATGTGTTATATTTGTGTACATTTCAGTCTATTGATTTTGTTGGGTAAATGTCCCACTTTAGCGACGTTCATTATACCGATGTGGGTTGGTGTAACCGTACCGGTATAAGGAGGGTCGTTACAGAGATTGGTATCAGAGCTGCATGCTGAAATTGTACATGAATATGCATATACCATCATCTTCATTATATGCTAAGTCTGTGTAGAGTGTCCACATATAAATAGTTAGAAATTAGATAGTCTAGTTCTAATTTGTGATTAAATCATTTTGTAGGGTATGGCTTCACGTGGTAGGCGTGGTGTTCCTGCTCGTGAGAGTGAGCAGAGGAGAGATGAGCCTCGACGTGAGGATCAGGGTGAGCAGCAGGCCCCAGCACCCCAGGGTCCTGTGCTTCCCCTATCGCCACCAGTGGATTATGGAGTCTTCATGCAGGGTTTAGTGCAGGCCATGCAAACGTAGGCCCACACCCAGGCTGCACTCCAGGCTCAACTGGAGGCTTAGCAGGCTTAGGTTAGAATGATGGGTAGAGTAGTTTGTTTTACTTGATGATATGTTTATTATGTTGCTATGTTATATGTGTTGCTTATGATTATTGTTGTGGCATGCTCATGTGCTAGTTCCCCAGGCTCAGGACCATGGTGGACCCTCCATCATGGAACGGGTCAAGAGGATGTCGCCACCCTCTTTTAAGGGGGAGAGCAATCCGTTACTTGCTGAGAGCTGGATGAGGGAGATTGAGAAGATCTTTCGGGCTATTAGGTGCGCTGAGGATGAAAAAGTCACTTTAGCCACCTATAAGCTACAGGTATGTGTAAATTAATTCGGTGGTTATTTCTTTAAGTATAGATTATGTTGGTTTGTTCCTTATGGGTGTTTTTGGCAGCAGCGAGCCGACGTGTGGTGGTCCTCGATGCTACGTACTCGGTTCGAGGATGTTGCTGTGGAGGTTGGATGGGACGAGTTCGTGAGGCTCTTTCGAGCCAAGTTTGTTCCGGAGCACATCCAGGACAAGATGGAGCAGGAGTTCCTCTCGTTGACTCAGGGCTCCATGACCGTGTTGGAGTACGAGGCCAGGTTTGCCGAGCTATCGAAATATGCCCCTCACATTGCAGCTGATGAGCACAGGAAGGCGAAGAAGTTCGTGATGGGTCTGAGGCCAGCACTGAGGACGAGGTTGGTGGCATTTGATCATCGTAACCTCGATGAGGCTCTTAGCGGGGCATGTCGGCAGGAGGGAGAGATGGAGCAGTATTTGGAGGAGAAGAAGGCTTCTCAGAAGAGGCCTGTGGCTCCTTTCCAGAGGTAGGAGAGGAAGAAGGCGGCCTTCCCATCACCGCAGCGTCCCGTGGCATTGGGAAGCAGTCAGGTATCTTCTTAGCATTCCCCCAGTGGCAAGAAGGAGTGTCCTCATTGCGGGAGGGCACATGGTGGTTCAGAATGTTCGAAGTTGGCAGGGAAGTGCTTGAAGTGTGGGAGCAGTGAGCACAGGATCAAGGATTGTCCCAGGCTTTAGCAGGGAGCACAGCGTGGAGCAGCCCCAACAGCAGCAGCAGCGCCAGCGTCAGGACGGCTAGGGAGACCTCGAGCCCCAGCTCGAGTGTTTGCGTTAGCTCGTGAGGACGCCGAGCAGGCGGAGTATGTTATCGAAGGTACGGTTTTGTTCTTAGGTGTGTATGCTCGGGTTTTGTTTGATACAGGTGCTACTCACTCATTCATTTCCGAGCGTTTTGCTAGGCAGTTAGCCTTAGAGTCAGGACTAGAGTCTGAGGAGTTAGAGGTCCCTTTGTCTGTGCACACACCCGCAGGTACGGTATCGACTAGGAAGTGTATTCCGTCTTTACCGGTGTGCATTGAGGATAGAGTCCTAGAAGGGTGTTTCTTCTTGCTTAAGATGAAGAACTACGATGCTATTCTTGGTCTGGATTGGCTAGAGGAGCACTATGCATTAGTAGATTGTCGTGGGAAGAAGATCGTTTTCCGCATTCCTGGTGAGGACGAGTTTTCTCATCCATTACCAAGGAACTTAGCGGGAAAGTTTGTCATCTCTGCCATGAAGGTAATGAGAATGGTGAACAAGGGTTGTGACGCTTTTCTTGCCAGCGTGGTATTAGTACCCAAGGCTGATGAGTCACCTACTCTTGAAGAGATTGATGTAGTGCAGGATTTTTGAGATGTCTTTCTCGATGACTTATCTGGTTTGCCACCGGCTAGAGAGATAGAGTTCACTCTAGAGTTGCTTCCAGTCACCTCTCCTATCTCGAAGGCACCTTATCGGATGGCACCTGCAGAATTAGCTGAATTAAGGAAGCAGTTGCAAGATTTGTTAGATAAATGATTCATTCGCCCTAGTGTTTCCCCTTGGGGCACACCTGTCTTATTCGTGAAGAAGAAGGATGGGTCACTTAGGTTATGCATCGATTATAGAAAGCTAAACCAAGTGACAGTGAAGAACATATATCCCTTATCTCGGATTGATGATTTGTTTGACCAAATGCAAGATGCATCAGTCTTTTCTAAGATTGATTTGCAGTCTGGTTATCATCAGTTGAGGATTAGGAGTGAGGATGTGTCCAAGACGGCTTTTAGAACCCGTTATGGACATTATGAGTTTCTGGTCCTTCCTTTTGGTCTGACCAATGCCCCTGCAGCGTTCATGGATCTCATGAACATGGTGTTTAGACCATACCTAGATAGTTTCGTCATAGTTTTTATTGATGACGTGTTAGTCTACTCTCTGGATGAGGCCACACATCGTCAGCATTTGAGGGTAGTATTAGAGGTTCTCCTTGAGCACGAGCTGTATGCAAAATTCAGCAAGTGCGATTTTTGGTTGCGCGAGGTTCATTTCCTTGGGCATGTAATCTCCGGTATTGGTGTAGCAGTGGAAACCAGCAAAGGTCCAGTGTAACACCCTCCTCCGACTTCACACAAACACATATGTAACCTTTGATTGGAAGAGGGGTTACGTTGACAAACTTTCGTTATGGGTAGATATATCCGTGCAATGCACAAATCTGGCAAACCATTCCACAAAGGTATCTTTGAACACATTATAATATACAAAGTGACAAAGTAGCAACACTCATTATTTACAAAAGCTAAGTTTCTCTCTCTCTCTAACTTAATACATTATCAACTAAAAGAAACTACTAAAACTACATTATTTTTCTTCATCTCTTCATCGTCCGCAGCGGAATTAGGATTTACATGTAGCTGAGATTATACACACCTTTAATCTTAAAGGGTTGGAGGAAACAAAGGCGTGAGTCGGAAGGACTCAGTAGGTGACAGTAAACATAAAGATAGGAGTTTCAAATTTTAGAGCTTCAAGAGTATTCAGAAAGTGCATATATGGAATAAACATAATTGCTCATGAATCTTCATACTTAACATAAACATATAGCCCAAATTAATTTCATGACGGGCTCAAACGAATATCAGAACAAAGTCATATTTGTCTTTCAAAATTCATATCATAACTTGATTTCGGAACAAACTTGACAGGCATCACTGCTCTCAAGAGGTTACTATATAGACGTAATATACCATCCTCAGTGCCTAGGCGATTCCAGCACCTTAGATCTTGTTCATTGCGCAAGAACGGGGTTTATTACCCACCATCGTCAGTCCATTGACTTGGATTTACCTACAAACTGTCGCCCTCAGCTGATCACAAGTGGCTGGTGCTACCACAAGTGATCCTAAACCCTCTTTGAAGAGAGCTCTGTCTTCAAATCATAAATTTCTTTTCATGAGCATAATGGAAATTGGAAATTTAAAGGAAGATTTGAATGAGAATCAATACAAATATCTTGGTGACAAAGTAGTTCATAGATCAAGAAAATAAGAAAGACAATTAGTTGAGACAAGGTGATGACTTAAAACCAACAACTTCAGAAGGTTTAAATCACATAAGAAACCAAGAAAATGAGGGTCCACAATTGTCATCACAAGTATTCATATCTCATAAGGTGTTCAAACATATGAACTCTTAAGTGGTCAAGTTTTACAAACTTAGATACCGAATACTGAAGAATAGACTCAATCGGAGTACTATTCGTAATTGACAACTTTAGAAACAGTTCAAGGAAAGTTAAGGTACCCAAAGTGGGTGAACTTTGAAGTAATATGACAGTAAATATCAAGGTAATTGAGAGGGTAACTTCCTTGGCTTTTAGGATGAAGTTTTAGCAAGAGTTCTACTATGAAAAGTTGCTGAAATCCAAGGCAGGACAGTAGCTGTCGACAGCCAGGAAGGGGCTGTCGACAGGTGGCACAGACAGAGCTCAGGTTTGCTGGCTCTTTGGGGATCTGTCGACAGATGCAAGGGATCTGTCGACAGATCCACTCAGTCCAGTTATCCAGAGTTCAAGAAAACATGCGCCTGTCGACAGATTTGGGCTGTCTGTCGACAGCCGCCTGTTTCTCACTCATAAATGACTTAGAATGTACTCTAAACATGCTAACCATGGAACCTATGAATCAAGACATGATGTATATCAAATATAAGAGTCTAATTATATTTCTCACAGTGGTTTATAAACCGAACAAACAAGATGAAATGAGAGGTTTGCAATTCAAGCTTGTCTAGCTAAAAACTAGACATAGTATATTGTTGGAAGTGTGGTCTGGATAGCAATGGATTATTGGGAGATTCTTAAAAGATGGACACTAAAACACAAGATGTTTAATTTTCCAAATCAAGCCTTGAGGTACAAACATCCGAATGGAAAGAAACCACAATATTCAAGGATATCGAAATTTCTAGCAAAACTCTATAACACAAACTTGGATCATGGGTGGGACAAGAGGTTTGAAATTCTACTTAAATTGTAAAGGGGAGTGAAGAAACTCCTTGATAATTATATGATTCCATAGGTAATAGGAAAAATCAAACGAAAGATTCTGAAAGTACAATTCGTACACAGACTTAACCAAGACTGGTTAATGAGCTTGAAGGCAACTCAGGTAAGGTTATGATCTTTCTTACTAGAGTAGTGGGTAGAAGTATGAGGAGAAGATAGGAATCTACTTTTCCTCAAGGTAAACAAAATCCTTGAATACCTATAATCAAAAGTGGACCAAAACAAGAAGAACTCTACAGATCATGGCACAAACAAGAGACATGGTTTCTACGAATGAGGAAACCATGAGCATGTACATAGGAAACTGAGAAGGATTCATGGTATGAAACCTACCTGATTATAAGAGAACAAAAGGTTCTTATTCTTCTTCCTCTTAACGTAGAGATCAACACAGCAACAAAGTGAGGAAGTAAGAAGACTACTGAAACAAGGACTTCGGTAGTTGCTTGTTGAGGATATGGCGATCCACACCAGGTAAAATAGTAGCAGCAACTACTACAATGGCTTCAACAGAAATCTTCTCACACACCAGGTGCAAGCACATCAACAACAGGGGTAGCACGAGCGAGAGTGTAAAATCCTTACGAAGGTTGAAGGAGAGATTTATATAAACTCCCAGATCTGCTGCATGTTAGGCACGTCACCCATACATGTGTCTGAGTAGAAACCCTCTTAACCAGCTAAGGACACCTAATCCATGCATCCTCCCAAAAGTTTACACATAAGGTAGGTACGTGTAAGCCCTTCTAACCAAAGAACATGGCTTACGTTGCTACATTACGTAAGCCAAAGAAAATAAGGAAAATAGCTTCCGTAATTAAGTAATAAATCGGCTGGACCAATAATTCCCATATTTAGTTGTTCTAATGATGTCCATTTGAGTTGAAATTTCAACCATAGACTAATATGATAGTTTTACATATTTTCATGATTTTAGTTTAATTTTTAGAATTTATTTTTTGATGGGTGAAAAATCGCCCGAAAAATAGTTGCGTCGACTTAATCTCAAAATCCGGCTGTCAAAAATTCCGAATAATTACATATTTGATATCTTCACAATTTTCTAAGAATTATGGTGTTCTCAGATTTTATTTTCGTTACAGTTTTTCGGTGTCACCCTGTCGGGGTGCGCACGACCGAAAGTGATATTAGGGTATGATAAAGTGTCTCAAATATACCCTTAATCCTAAATATCACAATTTAAACCTAATCGGTTTGCATAAATAAGAATTTCTAAGTAAATCATGGTATTTAAAATTTGAGGGTATTACATCCAGGCTGTTATGGATTGGGATATTCCCAAGACCCCTTCAGAGATTAGGAGTTTTCATGGTTTGGAGGGTTATTATCGGCGATTCATTGAGGGATTTTCATCCATCGCCGCACCATTGACTCAGCTAACCAGGAAGGGAGTAAAGTTTGTCTGGTCTAGGGAATGTGAGAGTAGTTTTCAATTATTGAAGACTAAGCTCACATCGGCTCCTGTGTTAGTTTTGCCGAGCGGTGTAGAGGGTTTTGCTATCTACACGGATGCATCTCGGATTGGCCTTGGCTGTGTATTGATGCAGCAAGGAAGGGTAGTAGCGTATGCTTCTCGCCAATTGAAGGAGCATGAGCGAAACTATCTGACTCATGATCTTGAGCTTGCGGTAGTGGTTCATGCACTAAAGATCTGGAGACACTATCTTTATGGTGTCAGATTTGAGGTGTTCACTGACCACAAGAGCTTAAGGTATCTTTTCTCTCAAAAGGAATTAAACCTGAGGCAGAGAAGATGGATTGAGTTCCTGAAGGACTATGACTTCGACCTCCAGTATCATCCTAGAAAGGCGGATGCCTTTAGTAGGAAGAGGTCGTCTCTTCAACATGATTGGAAGATGTTGGAGGATGCAGCGTGTGCGATGACTGAGTTAGAGCCATCATTGTGCTAGGCTTTTGTAGCTCAATTGTCCATTAGGTCTTCGGTGTTGGATGAGGTAATCGAGCAGCAGAAAGCTGACCCTAGACTCCAAGAGTTAGTGGGCAATGCGGGCATTGCTCGTGATGAGGATGGCGTGAGTATATTCTATCACCGTGTCTGTGTTCCAGACATTATAGATGTCCGTGAGCATGTTTTAGCGGAGGCTCATAGGTCTAGATTCTCTATTCATCTGGGTAACACTAAGATGTACCAGGATTTAAAGAGATCTTTTTAGTGGTCTGCATGAAGAAGGATGTAGCAGAGTATGTGTCTAGATGTCTAGTTTGCCAGCAAGTGAAGGCCGAGAGGCAGTGACCATCTGGTCTTATTTAAAAGATGGAGATCCCAGTATGGAAGTGGGAAGTTGTCACTATGGATTTTGTTACGGGTTTGCCTCGATCTAGACGGGGTAATGACTCGATTTGGGTAGTGGTAGATAGATTCTCGAAGACTGCACATTTCTTGCCCATGAAGAAGAAGCAGTCAGTAGAGAGTTTAGCTAGATTGTATATTAGTAGCATTATTAGATTGCATGGTGTGCCGAAGTCGATCATTTCGGATCGAGATCCGAGATTTACTTAGAGGTTATGGAAGGGTCTTCAAGATGCGTTAGGTTCTGAATTGAAGCTCAGTTCGGCGTTTCATCCCCAGACAGATGGGCAGTCCGAGAGGACTATCCAGACGCTCGAAGATATGTTGAGGGCGTGCATTCTGGATTGGAAGGATGATTGGGAGTGCCATTTACCTCTAGTGGAGTTCACATACAACAACAGTTTTCATGCGAGTATTGGTATGGCTCCATTTGAGGCGTTGTATGGTAGGCCTTGTAGATCTCCTTTATGTTGGGAGGAGACAGGCGATAGGCAGCTGATTGGTCCGGAGTTAGTTCAGGAGACTTCGGATAAAGTCTAGTTGATTAGGAAGAGGCTTGTTGTGGCACAATATAGGCAGAAGAGTTATGCCGACAACAGGAGGAAAGATTTGGAGTTCGAGGTAGGTGAGCATGTCTTTTTAAAGATTTCGCCTACTCGTGGTGTAGTTAGATTTGGCATGCATAGTAAGCTAAGTCCTAGATTCATTGGCCCGTATGAGATTATCAGACTATTGGGCAACGTGGCATATGAGCTAGCTTTACCCCCAGCGTTAGCTAGCGTCCATCCCGTTTTCCATGTGTCTATGGTCAGAAGGTATGTCAGAGATCCATCTCATGTCATTAGCCACGAGCCAGTGGAGATCCAGCCAGATCTATCTTATGTGGAGCAGCCTGTAGCTATTCTTGACCAGAAGGTTCAACACCTTTGGAACAAGAGTATTGCGTCGGTGAAAGTCTTATGGCACAACTTCTCGCGAGAGGAGGCTACTTGGGAGCTTGAGGAAGCAATGAAGAAGAAATTTCCTCAATTGTTTGAGTAGCGTCGGTCTAACTTCGGGGACGAAGTTTCTTTAAGGGGGAGAGGGTGTAAGGCCCTAGATTTTTCTCTCTTATATAGGTGCTTGATTGTGTGAGAAATTGATGCTCATTGTGCGTAGTTATATATATATGTATACATATACATATTAGTTGAGTATTGTTGCACATAGATGTATGAATTGCTACGCATATTATTCATTTACTTTATGCACATAGTAGTTTAGGGTATGCATTTTAAATTGTACCTAATTGTGTGTACATAAAGTTTCTATAGTTTTAAGTTCTATTCTGGTGGCCAGTAGACGTCAATATGTATGGACGCCAATCCCAAGTCAGTGGCCACATCGATGGATGCCAACTCAGAATTGGCGGCCCGTGATGTTGACGTTAACCTCCCAGATTTGTTGCGTTTGCAGATCCGGAAATGCCCTCGAAATCTTTGCACCCTATTTTGGAAACCGTTCCCCAACGGTAAACTAGTCGACCCCAAATGCGTTCCAAAGCCTAGCCCTATAAAAGACTCAGTTTAGGGCGCTATTGGGTCCTCTTGGCCCTTTGGTCAAAAACCCTAAATTCTGTGCGTGAAACCAGACCTTTGGACCGTGGATTTGGCGACTTCTTCCGGCGATCTTACACGACTGGAGGGGAGTCTAAACGTTGGAGAAGGCTTCTCCGGCACCGGATTGGGTTCTACATCAACACAGAAACCAGATTTGGAGGAGTTTGGAGGCTCTTTGGCACTGGCCGAGGAGAGCTTCATCGACCCAAATCCCCTTTTACAGATTTTCTCAAAGGCAAGTACCCCTTTCACATCACCCATACATGTGTCTAGTAAGTCCCAGGCATTTTACGGATTTTTATTTGAGTCCTGGAACCCCAACTTCACCAAGTTTCTTGCGTTCAGTCTGTGTTTTGCACAGACAGTAACTTAACGGCGGGATCTCTTGCCGTTAAGATCCTAAATTTGACGGCGCACTATGTTGTCGTTAACTGGGTAAACGACCATCCCCTTGCCGTTGAGTTCTTCAGGTAAGAACATTGGACTATTTGCTCCCTATGACTTAATTTCTGGGATTTTGCTCATGAGGATATATGGTAAAAAAAATTATATGTTATAAAATATGTTTAGTAAAGCATGCTGTGTGATTGTGATAAATTTTGTTCATTGTTATAATTATTAGTAATTTCTGAAACCCTATCCTAAGTATGTTTTAATTACTGTTGAATGGTTCTATGAGAAATCAAGATGTCAGAAAATTTCTGTGGTGTTCACATCGATATCAGAGCATGTTGTAAAACTTTGATGAATTTATGATGACTGTGTTAATTGTTATATTTTTTGGATCATAATACGGTGAGTATGTACTGTTATTTAAAAATTTCAAATAAATTGTACAAAATAGCTGAAATTTCCAGAAAATTATATGTGGAACCAGGACTGTAAAATACATGTTATAAACTAATTAGTGTAGTTTACCATTGTGAATCATGCATAATTGAGTATTTAAGAATTATGTGATATGACTGTTTTAATTTTCATTGTTTGTGTGTAATTCAGAAAATTGTGAAATTTGGTATGTACGATGCTCAACCTGTAACCTGTAGGTGTTTAAGTTTTCATGCATATTGGATAACCGTAGATCCTAATTTCGTTATTTAACCATGAAAAGAGCAATTAAGACATGTTTAGCGTAGTTAACCATAAATTTGTTAAATTACAACATGATTCGAACCATATGATGTTTGTTTAACTCTCTAAACAGTAGAACCATGCTAGGTAATATTACAATATGTGGATGTGTGAATATGAAACAAGTGTGTTAGACTGTGCATTAAGTATATGTTTAAAATTGAGAAAATGTGTAAATATGCCAATGGGTGACACTACTACCTTAGAGGGCTGTGGAACCGTACCGTGGTAAAGTCCCCACGGGAAGGTTCATAGTGTGTGATATCCCATTGGCATTGGGATTAAATCCTGGAGGCGGACAAGTACCGCTGGTTAGGGTGGAGAGTGCTTCTCCCGGTTCTGCGCAGTAACTAAGATCTATCATTGTGTTGCCTAGATGATAGATATGTGTGTGATGTGACAAGTGTGTGTCCTTCTAGAGGTGGTTTGGACTATGTGTCATGGCATATAAAGAAGAAAATGTGATTATGTGTATGAGAAATGTGAAATCTTTAAATGTAGATATGACATGATAGCATGTACTTTCTGTTATGAAGTGTTAAATTCATGTAAAACAGTAAGCTAACCATGTTTAGAAATGTATTACGAATGTGAAATTGTGCATAGAATCCATTCTAGGATTGTTCTCTACTTTAAGTGTAAAATTCATGCTTAATTCGATGTTATGTTACAACATACATGCAATAAAATGCAAATTTAGATCATGTGTAAAGAAGATGTAGGAAGCATGAGATAGGTTTAAATCCTTGTGAATTTATCTTAAGTCAAGTACCATGTGTTGGAAAAATGTAGAAATCATGTTTAGGTTTCCTTTAAAAGTTTATCTAATTCATGTTTTATGTGATAGTTGTATAATATGAAAAATGTGAATATTACATGTGATGTATGTATGCTTAGTGTGAACGGATGTACTTGTTGAGTCTTTTGGACTCACTCTTGCTTCGGCGTACAGGTGCAGAGATTTCTACTTCATCTGAGGAGATAGTCAGGAGTGACTCGGAGTGGAAGTAGGAGATCTTTGTGGAGTCTCAGTAGTTGTACTTTTACTTTTCTTAGTATGTAATAAAGGACACTTCGTAAATCAATTATGGACAATGTGGACAATGTATTTTCATTTCTCAGCTATTAAATGTTTAGTTTTCTTTTTCTCTATATGGACTGTGAATAGAATGTGGATGATGGAATAAGAAATTTCATTTGGCTCTTTCTTTCCGCTGTTATGTGTTATATTTGTGTACATTTCAGTCTATTGATTTTGTTGGATAAATGTCCCACTGTAGCGGCGTTCATTATACCGATGTGGGTTGGTGTAGCCGTACCGGTATAAGGAGGGTCGTTACACTGATGGCCGATCTTCTACCACAATTGATGGCCCTGAAGGCCCAGATTTCTCAACATTCACTGGCCCTGATGGCCGGATATCTTCATCTGATTGCCTTGGCCCTGATGGCCCTGAGCTACTGGCATGAGGTGCAAGAGAAGGAGCAGGAGGGGTAGGAGTAGATTGTACCCTCAAAAGATCTGAAATAGCAGCTACTGATTCCTTGATGCTGTTGAGCTCACTTGTCACCCATCTGAAGGCATTTCTGACCATGCCCATTTCCTTAGCTGCAGTGCTCTGGCTTATGAAAATTGATGCTATATCAGATTGCACAGAGCAAAGAATTTTACCTTGTTCATCCAATCTATCAATTATGGGCTTCAGATTGATCTTCAATTTCTTCTGCCTTAGCCTCCAGTGTGGCTTCCTTATGAGGAGAGGGATCTCAGGAGCTACCTCTTTCCCTTTTTCACTTGCCCTAGCAACGGGCTCCGCATTTGCAACATTTATCTCTTCATCCGAGGTGCTTTCAACAACACCTTCTTGAAATTGATCAAATGGGGGGTTAGCAGTGTGCTCCCTCTGAAGCTTCGCTTCCTTCACAACTGCATGCTCCCCCTCAACAGGAGCATCCTCCATCAACACATCCTCATTGTGGCCTGCTGCCACATCTTCAGCGAACACTTCTTGCTCCCCCTGAATGCTGGCGATGGAGTCCAGCACACCTTTAAGAACTGACGCCACAACTGAGGTGGGGGTGGCATTCTCTAATAATTGCTCAACTGGCTCTATATGCTCTGGAGGAATATTCTCTATTCTGCTTGAGCTGATCACTGGCTCTTCAATGCTAACCTCAGCTGCTTCTTCTTCTTGTACTGCTGGCATCTCTGCCCTGACATCTGCTTGCTGATCTTGAACTGCTAGACCTGCTGCTGCTTCTTCTGCCTGAGCTGCCTCTTCTTGGACTTCTTGGGCTTCTCCGATGATAGCTTCGCCCTCTGCTACTGAAGTTTTGGTCCAGACTCCAACAATAAGAGAAAATCCACTCTTCTTAAGATTCCTGGACCGAATTGCCTGGCCCATCTTCTCAGAGACTTCACCATTTAAACTGATGCCGTGGTGCCAGAAAATCTTGGTTAACAAATGGGCATAAGGAGGGGACACATTCAACTTGCTTTTCTTGTCCCAAATCATTTCCGTAGCAATCTTCATCCATTCCATGATAACTTCTGCCAAGTTGATACCTTGGTTCTGGATGGCCCAGAACATCATATCGAAGTCTGCCTTAGTGCAGGTGGAGAAGGTGGCACTCCTGGGCACAAGAATTTGACAAACAATGAAATGCAAGATCCTGTTGAAGGCGTTCAACTGGTTAATATCTATCTTTCTATCCTTCAGCTTGAACTTAGGACCAACTATTCCCAATCCCTTAGCTTGAATGTCGACACTATCTACCCCGCTGTGATCGGAAGTAGAAACTCCAAAAAGGGATTCCAACAACTCATAAGTGATACTAATCTGGGTTCCTTTGACCATGGATGTCAAAGACCCATCTGCCTCTGACTTCAGACAAACATAAAAAGCTTTCACCAAGTCCGGATAACTTGCCTCTGAAAAGGTTGTCATCTGCGACCACTTCATTCTTTGCATCGCTGCCACTATGCTATGGATGCCATTCTTCTCTAGATCAGCTACATCCACTGCCTTGTTGCCGCACAGCTTCTTCTTTATGGAGGTGAACCTTTCCTGCTGCTCTGCGGTGAGGAAAGCAGCCCCATAGCCCCCGACGGTGTCGGAAACTCCAGAAACGGCCATGGATTCGAACAGAAAAAGGTTCTGGATGATCGTGAAGAGGATTGTGTTGGCCCTTTGGTGTGGCAGCAAGGTAACCTAGAGGGGGATGAATAGGATTTTCTGAAATCTAAAATCAAAACGTGAACACTTAAAAGTTTGGTTAGTGTTAGTGTGATGAAGAGTGGCAGTGCAGAAGCAAAAGAACAATCACACAAAAGGACACATGAGATTTATCCTGGTTCGGCCCTTCCCACATGGAAGTCCTACGTCCAGTCCCCAAGAAAACTCTTGGGATTTCACTAACCGAAGGTACAGTCCCACTCAAGGACACTACAACACCCTGGATACCCCACCAGGTCTTCTTCTCTTTCCCGGGCAAGAAGGCGGCCCACTTCTTTTCTAGGCTCAGAAGCAAACCTACTTCTTTTACAGGTTCAGAAGTAAACCTCCTGGAACAAACCCCAGTGCGGTTCTGCTAGACTTAAACCCCCAGCTAGGTCCTGTTGGTACAAACCCCAACACGGTTCTGCTAGACACTAACCTCTAGCTAGGTTACACACTGTATACAGTCCTACAGCTGGACAGAAATCTTTCTTAGAAAAGAAAGATCAGACTGAGAGCTATTACAAGATGAACACTCAGGACTTAGCTCACAGTCACAGACTCTCCCCAAGATTACAATGAGCACAGGGAGAATGGAAGAGAAGAAGGCTTGAAGGCGATGAAGACTTCTGCTTTGAAAGCTTCTGTAGATTTTTGGCTCGAGCTCTTCTCTCTTTCTCTGAGTGTTTGTGGCGTGAAGGTTCTTCTCACAGTTGTACACTCCTTGAAGGATTTTCAGGAAAGCTCTGTTTGATCTTCAGCAATGCTCCATCTTTTATTTGAGCAGCTTGAATAGATCCGTTGAAGAGATCCGTTGGAGTTCTAGCCGTTGCTCATCTCCTCTTCATTTGTCTTAATCAGACTCTAATGGTCTTCGAGGTCTGTGAGCATGGAAGAAAGTGTTAGCATAAAAGAGTGTTTATGATAAACGATGCATAGTACTGTGCTTCTGCTAACATACTGAAAATAGTAGGTCAAATCTTTTTCTGACAAGATTATGCATGCAGCTTTTTGTCAAAAGATATTTGACTTCTCAATGAGCGCCAAAAACACTTTCAAAATATTCAAGAGAAATCGTTGTTCATTTACAAGTAAATCATTGCAAGTTTATGAACAAATCGATGTGAAAGACAAGTCGTTATGATCATTGAAGAAATCGTTATGAGCATGACTTATGAAATCGTTATGGGAACGATTTCTTAACAAATCATTGTGAAGGCAAGTCGATGCATTCACTTAAGAAATCGTTACGGTCTAAAGAAATCGTTATGAGCATGACTTATGAAATCGTTATGTGAAGAGTCGTTGCTCATTTGTAAACAAATCGTTGTGAGAGCAAATTGTTGTCTCACTTAAGAAATCGTTACGAGACCCAAGCCGATGTGATCACTTATGAAATCATTATGAGACCCAAGCCGATGTGATCACTTATGAAATCGTTATGAGACCCAAGCCGATGTGATCACTTATGAAATCGTTATGAGAACGATTTCTTAACAAGTCGTTATGGCCACTTAGCGAATCATTCTGAGATCGATTTCTTAACAAATCGTTATGGCCACTTAGCGAAGTCGTTGTAGCACTTTTTAAAAAAATAAATTAAAACAAAATCGTTGTAGCACTTATTAAATTTTGGCACTTAAACTGAAATCGATGTATATTGATTAAACATCGATTTTATCATTTTAGTGCGCCATATTGCATCAATGTGAGACTCAGCATTTTGCTATGAGATTGATGCGACACAGATGAAACAAAATATTCAAATTAAGTTACATCATAAATTTTATTATCACCAAAATACAAGAACAAATAGAGAGTGGTTCAACAGATTGGAGCAAAAGCCCTCAAGAAATTTTTCACGGGAAGGGATGGATGCTTTGAAATCTCACAGAATCGATGCCGGAGTCGATACGGTTTATCGTCTCAGGTGAGTCGGAATAGATGAGAGAGGGAGATGAATCGTTATGACATAGATTTGTGGGATTTAAGAGATAAGGATAAAGTGCCTTTTGAAGGGACATTGCCATAAATGCAGAAAATGACAAGCAGAGATAGGTTCGAGATGAATAAATACTTTTAAATTAACGAATCGTCACCGATATGTATGAAGCAAATGACTTTTAAAAGAATTTACTTAATTTCAGTGGAGAGAATAATTGTTATTATGAAACTATTGTTATTTCAGTTATATACAGATAAATCTATCACAGTAAACACATGCCTAGTTCCCTTCTAAGAGACGTAAATCTCTCTTCAGGTAAGGCCTTTGTGAAGATATCTGCTAACTGATTTTGAGTATCTATAAAAGAAATATTTATATTCCCATTAGCTACATGATCTCGAATAAAATGATATCTAATCTCTATATGCTTTGTCCTTGAGTGGTAAACTGGATTTTTGGTGAGGTTTATTGCACTGGTGTTATCGCACAGCAGAGGAATTGTCTTGATGTGCAGTCCATAATCCTCAAGTTGCTGTTTAATCCATAGGAGTTGTGTACAACAGCTTCCAACAGCCACGTACTCAGCTTCAGCTCTTGACAATGCTACTGAATTTTGCTTCTTTGAGGACCATGAAATTAGACATCCTACAAGAAATTGACAACATCCATTGGTACTTTTTCTATCTATTTTGCATCTAGCGTAGTCAGCATCAGAATATCCTACTAAATTTACTTCACATGATTTTGGATACCACAATCCTAGATCATGAGTTTTAGCTAAATATCTAAAAATCCTTTTGACAGATATTAGATGAGATTCTTTAGGATCAACTTGATATCTAGCACACATACATACACTAAATAGAATGTCTGGTCTACTGGCAGTTAAATAGAGTAAAGAACCTATCATACCTCTGTAGAGCTTTTGATCTACTTTCTTACCATTTTTGTCACTGTCTAGCCTTGTCGATGTGCTCATTGGTGTTGACAGTGGCTTGGCGTTTTCAAATCCAAACTTCTTTAGTAGTTCTTTGATGTACTTGGCTTGACAAATATGTGTTCCTTCTATTCCTTGCTTGATTTGCAATCCGAGGAAGTAGTTGAGCTCCCCCATCATGCTCATTTCAAATTCTCCTTGCACAAGCTTTTCAAAATACTTGCAAAGAGATTCATCAGTAGAACTAAATATTATATCATCTACATAAATTTGTACAAGCAATACATTTTTAGCTTTAGACTTAATAAATAATGTGCTATCTACTTGACCTCTGATAAAACCATGGTTTAATAAAAATGCACTTAGCCTTTCATACCATGCTCTAGGTGCTTGCTTTAAACCATATAATGCCTTATGCAACTTAAAGACATGATTTGAAAAATCGATATCATCAAAACCAGGAGGTTGTTCTACATAAACTTCCTCCTTTATATATCCATTTAGAAATGCGGATTTTACATCCATTTGAAAAAGTTTCAAACCCAATGCAGATGTAAAAGCAAGTAAAATCCTAATTGCCTCAAGTCTAGCTACTGGTGCATAGGTTTCATCGAAATCTATGCCTTCCTCTTGGGAATAGCCTTGAGCTACCAGTCTGGCCTTATTTCTTGTGATCACATCAGCTTCATCTAATTTGTTCCTGAACACCCATTTGGTGCCAATCACAGGATGATCTGATGGTCTCAGAACAAGGGACCACACTTGGTTTCTCTTGAACTGACTAAGTTTATCTTGCATGGCTAATATCCAAGATTCATCAGACAGTGCTTCATTGACTGTCTTAGGCTCTATTTGAGATACAAAAGCTAAATAATCACATGGAATTACATTACCTCTGGTTCTTACCCCAACCGATGGTTCTCCAATAATGTTACCCAACGGATGATCCTTCTTGTATTTCCATTCTTTTGGAAGATCATCATATGATATATCTTTTTGTTGTAGTTCTTCCAAGGGTGGATCTTCCTTGTCCTTGATAGATGTATTCTTTAATTTCTTGGATAAATCTTCTGCATCATCAATATCACTATCTACTTCCTTTCTCAAGGAAGGGTTAGTTTCATAAAAAATACACATGTACTGTTTGCTCAATTAATAAACTTTGCTTGTTAAATACTCTATATCCTTTGGGTTTAGAAGCATACCCCATAAATATACCTTCATCGGATTTGGAGTCTAGCTTACCAATATCCCTTTTGCCGTTATTGTGGATGAAGCAAGGACATCCGAAGGTTCTGAAGTGATCGATCTTTGGTTTCTTCTGCTTGAATAACTCGTATGCTGTCTTCTTCAAGATTGGTCTGATCATTACTCTGTTGATTATGTAGCAAGCTGTGTTGATGGCTTCGGCCTAGAAGTACCTTGGTAGGTTGTATTCCGATAGCATAGTTCTGGCCATGTCCAATAAAGTTCTGTTCTTTCTCTCAGCAACTCCATTTTACTGTGGTGTCCTTGGTGCTGAGAAATTGTGCTCTATTCCTTGATCATCACAGAACTCAGAAAATCTTTCATTCTAAAACTCTTCACCATGATCTAATCGAATACCAATTATGATGTATTTCTTATCCTCCTGAACTTTCTTACTGAAGCTAACAAAGCTATCGAAAGTGTCATCTTTGTGTTCCAAGAATGATATCCATGTGAATCTTGAATAGTCATCCACTATTATGAATCCAAAGTTCTTTCCTCCAAGACTAGTAGTTCTCATTGGCCCAAATAGATACATATATAATAGTTCCAATGGTTTTGAAGTTGTTACAACTGTCTTTGACTTGAAAGATGATTTAGTGTGCTTTCCTTTTACACACGGTTCACAGATGCCATCCATTCTTGTGCTTACTTAGGACAGACCTTCCACTAGATTTCTCTCGATTAGTTTTCTGATCCCATCCAAGCTACATTGGCCCAATCTTCTGTGCCAAAGCTCAACTGAATGATGTTTGCTTACTGCAAGGCACACATCCTGATCTTTCAACTCATCCAAATGAAGTACATAGAGATTCTTCTCTCTGCAGGCTTCAAATACTGTTACACCATCTTTCATGATACTACATCTTGACTCTTGAAACTTGATTTGATGGCCTTTGTTGCACAGTTGGCTGATGCTGATTAGATTATGCTTGAGTCCTTTCACGCATAGAACATCCTCTATGAGAGTTCTGCCTTGACTGCCAACTGATCCGCAACCAATTACTGTCCCTTTTCCATTGTCACCATATGTTACTGTGCCTTCTTCAGCTTCAAGGTGGGAGAACAGCTTTCTATTCCCTGTCATGTGCCTTGAGCACCCGCTGTCCAGGTACCACTTAGATGCTCGAAGGCTTCTCTGCAATGAAAACACTAAACTTTAGGTACCTAAGTTCTTTTGGGTCCTTGCTGGTTAGTTTCCTCATTTTTCCTTTCAATTATCCATTTTATGTGTTTAGTTGGACATGTTATTTTAATATGTCCTAATTTGTTACAGTGGCTACAACAAGATGTTTTACTTAATTTTTCAGTTTGAATATATTTAAAGTTAGACTTGTATGCAGTGTCTTGTTCGGCTACAAACTTAGGTGTTGGATATATTTTAGGATGCACTATTATTTCCTCATTATCAGGAGGGGTATATCCTAAGCCATATTTCTTTTTCCCTGACCTTCTAGCTCCTTTTAGTAATAATATTGTTTTTCCATTTGTAAAGTTTTCTAATGTACTGGATATCTGTTCATTTTCTTTTGTTAATGTGTTAATTTCTTGATTTAGTTTGCTTACAGTTTCTTGGTTTTCCATATTAGCGATTTGATTATTTTTATCTTTTAAATCTTCACACAGTAATTCATTTCTTCTTTTTAGTTCAGAAACTTGTTTTTCTAATTACTCATTTTCAGATCTTTTATCTGAATTAGTGTTTTCTAAACAAGCATGATTTTTCTTAGTAGTTTTTAGTAGTTTACAAACATCTTTATATTTACTATACAGCTCATTGAAAGCATCTTCTAAACTGTCGGAATCAGATTCGTTGCAAGAAGTAAAAGAGGAGTCAGAGGTTACCTTCTCCTCGATATTTGCCATGAAGGCCAGATTGGCCTTTTCTTTTTCTTCGCTTGAGCTTGACTCACTGTCTGAGTCGCTGTGTTGTCCCAAGCTACTGCCATGGCTTTCTTCTTATATTTTCTGAATTTTCTAGAGTTGTCTTTCTTTCTGAATTCAGTCTTCTTCAGCTTTGGACACTCGGCCTTGATGTGTCCAGGCTTCTTGGACTCATAACAGATAGGTTCAGCTTTCTTTGAGTCCTTGACTTCTGGTTTCTTGAAGTCTTTTCCTTTCTTAAAATATCTCCTTCCAGACTGGTATTTCTTTTTGGCCAATATGCATTGCAGTCTTCTGGATAGGAATGCTTCCTCATCTTCACTGCTTCCCATGCCTTCCTTGTCATCTGAATCTTCACCAGATGTATCTTCTTCAGCTTTGAGAGCGTTGGTGTGCTTCTTTCTACTTGAAGGCTCTCCTAACCTCTCCATGTTGATCTCATGGGCCATTAGTGACCCAATGAGTTTTTCCAATGACATTCTCTTTAAGTCATTGGCCTCTTCTATTGCTGTCACTTTTGGAGTCCACGAGGCTGGTAAGGATCTTAGGATCTTTCTAACCATATCTCCTATTTCATAACTTTTTCCAAGACCAGTCAACACATTTATGATATCTGTAAATTTGCTATACATCTGTGTTATTGACTCTCCTGATTGCATCTGGAATCTCTCATACTGAGTCACCAATATGTCTATTCTTGTCTCTTTCACTTTATCTGTGCCTTCATACGTGATCCTCAATTTTTCCCACATTTCCATTGCGGATTTGCAGGCTGAGATCCGGTTGAACTCCTTCTTGCTAAGAGCGCAACATAGTATGCTCTTAGCTTTGCAGTTTAGAGAGATCTTTTTCTTGTCATCTTCTGTCCACTTATCTTTCTCGTTAGTAACTAGAAGGTCTCCTTCTTCTATAATAGACCAAATTTGATAATCAAGCCCTTGAAGGAAGAATTCCATTCTGGTCTTCCAGTAGGTGTAGTCTTCACCATCGAACAATGGTGGTCTGTTGACGGACTGACCTTCGAAGTGACCTTGACCTTCCATTTAATCTTTAATTTCTCTTCAGATCGTGAGATATTATTTGTCGAAGAGACTAGGCTCTGATACCACTTGTTGCCCAGCTAGCAAACCTAGAGGGGGGGTGAATGGGATTCTTAAATTTTGATTATCTAAACCTGTCAACAAAAACGTTCAACACAAAACACTATGTTCGACTGTTAGTGTTAGTAATAAAGAAAAGATAACAATCACAAACATGCAATCACACGACACAAGGATTTTATCCTTGTTCGGACCTCCTCTCCAAAGGAGTCCTATGTCCAGTCCCTGAGCAACAACTCATGATTTCACTACCCAAGGGTACAATCCCCCTCAAGGACACTTACACATCTAGCCGCAGCTGGCCTTCTCTTCACAACCCGAAGAGGGAAACAACACCCTGATTCACAGGTTTTCCTTCAACACGAAAGAAACACTCACCACCTGTTTCCAACAGGTCTTCTCTTCACACACGAAGAGGAACTTCTCAGGAAAGTGAGAAAACAGGCGAAATGCCCCTAGACCAAGCTTATAGCAAACGCTCGATCTGAGGCAGTGACTGAGAGAGAAAGATCTACAATAATGAAATCTCTCAGATCACAAGGGCTCTCCAAAACTAACAACAATGAGGCATTGGAGAGCAAGAGCTACAAGGTTGGAGTGGAAAGCAAGAAGCTCTTTCGCTAAGACTCTGTTGCAAGATTTCTCGATGAGAATTTTTGAATGCTTTTCAGGAACTCTCTTCTTCGTTTTTCCGTTATCTTGCCATGAGTCTTCAGTCTTGTATATATATCTTCTCTTGCTGAATTAGCCGTTTAGATGTCCGTTGTCTCTAGGCTTTAGTGAACGTTAGACTGCATGGTTCTCCTTATTCTTCAACAGGTATGTTGCAGTCAACAGTTCTTTACATTCCATGCACGTAAAGAGAAGATCCTTCTTGATATCCTTCAGCTTCTACTTTGTCCAACGTTGTATGGGGTTGTGCTGTCAGAGACATGCACATAATAAATCCTAAATCATAGACAGCTATGCTGTCTCTTGTTGTCAGTCAACGTTAGAATCCATGTAGTAAGACATTTCACCAAAATGGAAATGGCATTCTGCTATATAAAAAGTGTTTCATATAGAAGCATGATAATAGAGGATATCCAGATATGCATCGTGCAGAGAAATGTACAGTCACATTAAATGCATGGATATTAGAGAAACATGCGGGAGGACTTTGACTGTCAAGATATTTGAAACTTATTTGAATATCAAGTCGTTGTAATCCATGAAATCGTTATGAGTATGACTTATGAAATCGTTGTGTGAATAAGTCATTGTTTATGTAAATCGTTATTCATCCATAAACAAATCGATGTGAACACAAGTTGTTATACAATCATAACCAAATCGTTGTAGAGACAAATCGTTATGAGAGTATAAGCAAGTCGTTGTGAGCAAATCGTTATAACCAAATCGTTATGAATGAATCGTTATAACCAAATCGTTGCGAGCAAATCGTTGTTTCACTTATCAAGCCGATGTAGTGATCAAATCGTTGTTTGCTATATCGAATCGTTACGACGACCAAGTCGTTGTGTAACTTATCGAATCACTACGGTGACCAAGTCGTTATGTAACTTATCGAATCGTTGTGAAGACCAAATCGATGTGAAATAGAAATCGTTGTTCTCTTGTCAAATCGATATGAAAGCAAATCGTTATGAGACCAAATCGTTGTTCTCACTTAACAAATCGTTGTGAGAGCAAATCGTTGTTCTCACTTAGCAAATCGTTGTGAGAGCAAATCGTTGTTCTCACTTAGCAAATCATTGTGAGAGCAAATCGTTGTTCTCACTTAACAAATCGTTGTGAGAGCAAATCATTGTTCTCACTTATCAAATCATTCTACTCACTTAGCGAATCGTTGTGAGATCGAAATCGTTATAAAACCGAATTCGGTATGATACTTATTAAATCCTTGTGAAAATGAAATAGATAGAAGTGAGGAAATCATTATGATTCTAATGAAATCGTTATAACACATAGGAAGTCAATGTGCACTTAGAAAAATTACCTGCTCTATACTTCAAATGATACAGGGTAGGAATACTTACAAGTTTTGCTTGATTTTACCTAATTTATTTCCTGTGCCTAAGCTTCATAAAAACTTGTTAGATCACGCTTTGTTTGAGTTTTGTTAATCACCAAAATAGATATATAATTCATGAAATTATATGGGGATGAACTGATCATCAAGTAGTGGTATCTTCAACTTTTTCTTGCTCAATTTGAATAGTTATTTTGGGATTGGTGGTTTGTCAGTAGGATTCGATCTAGGGGAAGAAGGTGGCTGATGTGGCAGTACAGAGCATGCTTTTAGCCAACCTAGTTTTGTGTTCAGTGGTGAGGTGTTATGTTTGTGAGCACTTGGGTCACATGGTTTATGATTCTCTGTAGCAGCGTTTAGCTTAAAGGTGGAAAGTGGAATTGAGGTTCTGGCATGTTGTCTTGTAGTAGCTTTGATTGGTTGGACTAGTTATGGCCATCCTATTAGGAGTTCTCAGTTTGTTCTTTTTGTTTCTACTATATGACCTATTAGTTTGGTGTTTTTGTTTTCTTGTATTAGTTGTTTCATAGTGGTCGAATGGGTTTCGTGTTGATGTGTGTAGCACCCCGAAAATTTTAACTATAAAAAAAATTCAAATAAATAGAAATAAATAATTTCCATAATATCAAAGCATTTAAATCATACGAATCATTATCGTATGTGCTAAATCACATAGGAGAAATTCGTAAAAATGGGAAATCAACCCCACACATTATTCTTAAGGGTTCCATGAAGGAATTCGTGTGATGAAAAATCCGATTAACCGAGTGAACATCACACGGTGACCAATTATCCGAATTAGGAAACAAGTTGGAAAACCGTTAACACGGAAATACGACGCAGCCAAAAATTAAATAAATGCATTGGAGAGACTTCCAACATTATATATTAATGACCCAAAATCTTAATTGGGCCAATGGACCACATATGGCCCAAAACGTAAATAAAGCAAGAAAATACATGGAAATTCGTAACCATAAATAAGCTGAAATTAAAAAGAGGCAATTAGGGTTTAATTGGGATACAATCATGCACTTTTAGCAACCCAAATTCGTGTCTGCCCATCCATGGAAGTTTCTTGATGGACAAGACTCTCTAATGGAGGAAGAAATCATCAAAAATAGGAAACCAACATGCCAATCCCGAAACCTTTCTTTCCTAGTTACAATAGGACTCCTAAATACCATGGTTACTTAAATACTCTTCACCAAACCCTAGGTACGAGTTTTAGAACTTGCTGGGGTCGTGTGGAGGAGCTCTTGGTGGCTGGAGAGTAGGAGATCAAGCATCCCAAGCTCATCTTTCTTCCCCGTTCGTCTGCTACGACCTGCACAACGGTCTTCTTGAAGCCGATCAAAGGTAGGCCAAACCTAAATCCCATCGTGCAAGGCTTATACCCCTGGAAACAGGGTCGAGTCTACTTCCTAACCCAAGTGGAATGCCCAAATTCCATGCAGTATACACGGAGTATTACGCGTTCTCCTCTCGGTGGTCTGAACACTGGTTTTCTGAAGAACGATACTTCATCAACCCAAAAGGTAGGTTTTCTCGGGCCAAATCTTAACATCTCCTATACCAAATGTGTAGAACATCAAGTTAGCTTTCATTGCCCTCTGGTTTCATCGGATTTCATTGGGTAGATTTTGAATTATAAGCGTTTTCTCAAAGTCGTGCACTGTTAGGGCTTTTCCTGTTCTTCATATGTTTCATGTAATTCAAGACTGAATTAGAGTAAACTCATAACATGAAAGTTATTCTACTAGTTATCCTCTTCAGGTTTTGTGTTGAACGTTTTGTCTAAATGTCATCAGTTAGAGAGTTATAAGCGTGGTAATAGGGTTGCTGCATAAAACTACGTCTTCAGGTTACCCTTGGTCTGACTTTGTGTTCCCCGTGATCAAAGCCTATCGAAACCATCCTTATTATCCAATTCCGATTTACTGGAAGTACCCTTGTATGCCTAGGTTGTTTTCAAACTGGTTTCGTTATTTTTCATACCCTGTATAAATTGTTCTCTATTTTAGAATCACCCTGTGTCAAAGGAAGGAAGTCGGGTCCGCAATCCAAGTCACTGTCCTTGCTCTGTCAGAGCCAGGCACGGACCCTGTGAACGCGACGGCCCAATAGGTCGCATTCAGAGGTCTTGTTGCGACACCCTTCTAGTCGCCTTCTGAATGCGACGTGCGCTCCGTCGCTATCTACCTGCCTAATCTGACTTCCCTGTCGCGATGCTCACACCCCTGTGTCGCCTTCTGGGCCCGACCTGTCGCCTTCCTTACGTGAGCCTGTCGCGATCTGACTCTGGCCTGACAGACCCTGTCGCCTTCCTCATATGGCTATGTCGCGATCTCAGGATTTTTACCTGAAACCACGTGTTTTCTTACCAAGTTTTCCGCATATACCTGAGGTCTGGATAAATGTGATGTTTACTGTGTAAGTTGCATGTCTTAGGTTGATCATTACATGATTGTTATTTAATGGCTTAAAGGTGATTAACCCATTTAAAAGCTTTAATTACATGAAGGCTATTCTAAGTGCTCCTTAAATGTTATGATCCATTCGCGCTACTTATGATAAATCTTCCTACTGTTCTACCATGTTTAAATGATAAGAGTTATCATAAAATATGGCAAACCATGATGAGTTAAAGTGCATAGTATTATTCCATGTTATATTGTCAAGTGCTTCCTGCGAGTTTGAGACCGATGGTTTGAGAATTGAGACACGCGTACCGCACTACACACTAGCACTGTTAGGTAGCCCTTTCTTGGGAAATTGGAAACTCTCTACCGGTCATTCCGAATCGGTAGACTAGCGACCTTTTCACCAAGGCCTCCGTAAATCTCCTCTGACCATGGATTCCCACATGGCCGACGAGTTGGTTGTACCATTGAAGTTCCCTGGAAATAGCGTGCACTTCCTTTCTCTTCTTGTTCTCGTGAGTGGGATTACAATCTAGACTAAAGCCATTAATGAAAAGATTTAACCAAAGTACAAATCGTACCGTTATGCTGCCGAATTCATCTCTTGACCATTGTTATCATGAAATCATGTTCAATTACTTATTACTTGTTCCCATCATCATCATGAACATGACATTACACATGCTTACTTATTGAAACTCTCATAGGCCATTATTAATGACTGTGGGTATCTACATTTAAAAATTTACATGAGATGTTGACAGGGCACGGCGTGTGTCCAAGGGCTCCAATCTAGCCCCAATGACGGCGAGTCATAGATATACTGTTAACCATGGGGTATAATGATTACTGGCGTTGCATCTGCGCTGGGAGTACTTTCTTGCTTGTTGAATGTTAGATACATAACCACATACACGTGACCTGTGTGCATTCTTGGTGGATCTTTCCTTGGTGTACATTAGTGTCTACGTGCCTGATTAGTGTTACTTGATCGTGCTTGTGCAATCTTGCTTGCTTGCTTGCGTGATATGGCCATCCTGCATTTGTTGCAATTTACATGATATCTTGCGTGCTTGTACAAAGTGATCTATTGCTAGTTCCTTCTCGTCATCTTGTTCAAAATTATGTTCTATCTTGTTCACTCCATCTAGCTTGTTTTTCATGTATCATGATTTAACGAGTTTTATTTGTACTTGCATCTCATTCATCGTGCTTACCTAGTTCAAAAATGTTAATCACTTATATCATTGCCCGCACATTGAGATATAAATCCTACTGGGCTAGTTTGCTCATCCCCTACTTTTACCCAATCTAGGTGACTATGACGTTCAAGAGGAAGAGCAAGTCGAGGATGGGAATGCGTCCGAGTGAAGAGCGTTCCAACTATGAGTCCAGTTATAGTAGTTTGCTTCGAGTGTTAGTACAATGTAGTAGGAAGTGAGGATTAAATGTACTTTCCCTTTTATTGAGTCTTAGTCCTGTACTAGTTTCCATTTGAATACAATTTATATTGAGTTCAACATATGGGCCCTATTATGATGTTGTGTTGTTACACAATTAGTGCGTGCTAGCTAGAGGCTTATTTGCCGACTGTTCACGTCTCGAAATATCGACTCGAATTAATTAATAATATCCACTGCGTAATTCTCGGGACGTGACAGTTGAGTGGTATCAGAGCCTAGGAATACCAAATAGGTTATGTCTCAGGAATAGGAGATACCTATGGAACCTAGGTCATGGAAATTAAATACAGTACCTGGTGAGAATGGGTAGAGACTGGGAATATGATAAAATGAATTGAACACTCCTACCCATTGACTCTTATAATGTATCTAGAGACATTAATTGGTTTCCATCCTCTTCTCAGGAACCTCATAACTCTTGCGTTCAACCGCAATGGCTCGTAATCAGTGGCAAGTTATGCAAGAAACCGTGGCTGGACTGACCCAGGCACTACAAAATGTAGTTCAGGCTGGAAATCAAGCTGGAGCTGCAAGGAATGGAGCCGGTGACCTGCACCGCAATTTTAGGAGTTTAAACCCTCCTCGTTTCTCTGGATCCCCTGACCCAGACGAGGCAGAAAACTAGCAGGAAGAAATAGAAAGGATCTTCCAAGTAATGCAATGCACTAATAGGGAGAAAGTGGTACTGGCCACTTTTCAATTTACCAAGGATGCCTGAGCATGGTGGAAGGCCACATCGGCCCACCTGCCTAATATAGCTGAACTGGAGTGGGCTGAATTCCTGGAGATATTCGGGGAAAGTATTTCTGAGAGAGTCAAGGAGAAGAAGGCAGCGGAGTTTGCCGCGCTAAAACAGAAGGGAATGTCCGTGGCTGAGTATGAGGCTCAGTTCGCACGGCTTGCCGTGTATGCCCCACATCTGGTGGGAACTGAAAGGCTGAAGGCTAACCGTTTCATGGATGGGCTCAGGCCCATGTTCATCGAAAGGCTCGGACCACATAATATTCAAACTTACACCGAGATGGTCCAAAGAGCTCAGCTGGTAGAAGACACCATGGCGAAGGTGGAGGGCATGAGGGGCAAGGACAACTCCAAACCGGTCTTTGTCAAGAAGGGAGCACCCAATACTGTTCCAATGTTTTGTAGCAACAATAACAACTCTAACAGCAACAACAAGAGGCCAATTGCTGGAAGAGATGCTGCGGGAGACAAAAGAGTCAAAGTGGAAGGTAGGCAGTTGGCTGAGAACTGCAAGTTCTGTGATAAACCAGGGCACCGAGCTGAAGAATGCTGGAAGAAGCTCGGGGCATGCTTGAGATGTGGGGGTCGTGACCACTGTATTCCGGATTGTCCTATGCTGAAGGACCAGCCCGGGAGAGCTCAGAATGTACCACGGCGTTAGGGACGCCTTAATGCTGTCATAGAAACTGACCTACCTGAGGAAGGGGGTATGGTGGAAGGTACCATTTCCATACACTCTCAACCTGCATTTGTGCTTATTGATACTGGAGCTGCTTATTCATTTATTTCCACCACTTTTGCTGCAACTCTACCTGTCAAACCTATACCTTTGAAATCCAAGATCACTGTAGCCTCTCCACTAGGCTCAGAATCTGAACTCACTCACTACTTGCCGAAATGTGAAACTATAATTGGAGGACACAATCTCCCTGCCGACCTTATCTGTTTAGACATGAAGGGTTATGATGCCATCCTGGGTGTCGATTGGCTAATTGAATATGATGCTGATATAAACTGTCGCCATAGGAGGGTCACTTTTAAAAGACCAAACCTTCCAACTCTATCACTACTTGGCACCGTTTGAAGCACTTTATGGCAGAAGTTGCCGATCTCCCATATGCTGGTATGAAGTTGGCGAAAAACAAATGCTAGGGCCAGAAATGATAAGGGATACCACAGAGAAGGTAAAGCTTATTAGAGAAAGAATGGCGGTGGCGCATCAAAGACGAAAGGCATATGCAGATAATAGAAGAAGAGACCTCGAGTTTCAGGTGGGTGAACATGTATTCTTGAAAGTGTCTCCAGGCCGTGGGATCAGACGTTTTGGCATTAAAGGCAAGTTGTCGCCAAGGTTTGTCGGGACTTTCGAAATCCTTGAAAGAGTCGGCGAGGTGGCATATCGTCTCGCCTTACCACCACAAATGGATGGAATACACAATGTGTTCCACATATCCATGTTGAAAAAGTACGTACGAGATCCATGGCATGTCATAGAATATGAGCTTCTGGATTTCAACAAAGACGGAACCTACCAAGAGAAGCCAGTTAAGATCGTGGACCGGGAACTGCGTCAACTAAGGAACAAGGTTATTCCACTAGTAAGGGTTAGATGGAATCAACGTATGGATGAGGATGACACATGGGAAACCGAGGAAGCAATGCGCAAAAAATACCCGGAGCTATTCACAAGTAAGTACACCTCGCATGCACAATAATTTTCTATACATGAATTTGGGGACCAAATTCTCTTAAGTGGGGGAGGGTGTAGCACCCCGAAAATTTTAACTATAAAAAAAAATTCAAATAAATGGAAATAAATAATTTCCATAATATCAAAGCATTTAAATCATACGAATCATTATCGTATGTGCTAAATCACATAGGAGAAATCCGTAAAAATGGGAAATCAACCCCACACATTATTCTTAAGGGTTCCACGAAGGAATTCGTGCGATGAAAAATCTGATTAACCGAGTGAACATCACACGGTGACCAATTATCCGAATTAGGAAACAAGTTGGAAAACCGTTAACATGGAAACACGACGCAACCAAAAATTAAATAAATGCGTTGGAGAGACTTCCAACATTATATATTAATGACCCAAAATCTTAATTGGGCCAATGACCACATATGGCCCAAAACTTAAATGTAGCAAGAAAATACATGGAAATTCGTAACCATAAATAAGCTGAAATTAAAAAGAGGCAATTAGGGTTTAATTGGGATGCAATCATGCACTTTTAGCAACCCAAATTCGTGCCTACCCATCCATGGAAGTTTCTTGATGGACAAGACTCTCTAATGGAGGAAGAAATCATCAAAAATAGGAAACCAACATGCCAATCCCGAAACCTTTCTTTCCTAGTTACAATAGGACTCCTAAATACCATGGTTACTTAAATACTCTTCACCAAACCCTAGGTACGAGTTTTAGAACTTGCTGGGGTCGTGTGGAGGAGCTCTTGGTGGCTGGAGAGTAGGAGATCAAGCATACCAAGCTCATCTTTCTTCCCCGTTCGTCTGCTACGACCTGCACAACGGTCTTCTTGAAGCCGATCAAAGGTAGGCCAAACTTAAATCCCATCGTGCAAGGCTTATACCCCTGGAAAGAGGGTCGAGTCTACTTCCTAGCCCAAGTGGAATGCCCAAATTCCATGCAGTATACACGAAGTATTACGCGTTCTCCTCTGGGTGGTCTGAACACTGGTTTTCTGAAGAACGATACTTCATCAACCCAAAAGGTAGGTTTCTCGGGCCAAATCTTAACATCTCCTATACCAAATGTGTAGAGCATCAAGTTAGATTTCATTTCTCTATGGTTTCATTGGATTTCATTGGGTAGATTTTGAATTATAAGTGTTTTCTCAAATTCGTGCACTGTTAGGGATTTTCCTGTTCTTTGTATGTTTCATGTGATTCAAGACCGAATTAGAGTAAACTCATAACATGAAAGTTATTCTACCAGTTATCCTCTTCAGGTTTTATGTTGAACATTTTGTCTAAATGTCATCAGTTAGAGAGTTATAAGCGTGGTAATAGGGTTGCTGCATAAAACTACGTCTTCAGGTTACCCTTGGTCTGACTTTGTGTTCCCCGTGATCAAAGCCTATCGAAACCATCCTTATTATCCAATTCCGATTTACTGGAAGTACCCTTGTATGCTTAGGTTGTTTCAAACTGGTTTCGTTATTTTTCATACCCTGTATAAATTGTTCTCTATTTTAGAAGCACCTGTGTCAAAGGAAGGAAGTCGGGTCCGCAATCCAAGGCACTGTCCTTGCTCTGTCAGAGCCAGGCACGGACCCTGTGAACGCGACGGCCCGATAGGTCGCATTCAGAGGTCTTGTTGCGACACCCTTCTAGTCGCCTTCTGAATGCGACGTGCGCTCCATCGCTATCTACCTGCCTGATCTGACTTCCCTGTCGCGATGCTCACACCCCTGTGTCGCCTTCTGGGCCCGACCTGTCGCCTTCCTTACATGAGCCTGTCGCGATCTGACCTTGGCCTGACAGACCTTGTCGCCTTCCTCATATGGCTATGTCGCAATCTCAGGATTTTTACCTGAAACCACATGTTTTCTTACAAAGTTTTCCGCATATACCCGAGGTCTGGATAAATGTGATGTTTACTGTGTAAGTTGCATGTCTTAGGTCTGATCATTACATGATTGTTATTTAATGGCTTAAAAGTGATTAACCCATTTAAAAGCTTTAATTACATGAAGGCTATTCTAAGTGCTCCTTAAATGTTATGATCCATTCGCGCTACTTATGATAAATCTTCCTACTATTCTACCATGTTTAAATGATAAGATTTATCATAAAATATGGCAAACCATGATGAGTTAAAGTGCATAGTATTATTCCATGTTATATTGTCAAGTGCTTCCTGCGAGTTTGAGACCGATGGTTTGAGAATTGAGACACGCGTACCGCACTACACACTAGCACTGTTAGGTAGCCCTTTCTTGGGAAATTGGAAACTCTCTACCGGTCATTCCGAATCGGTAGACTAGCGGCCTTTTCACCAAGGCCTCCGTAAATCTCCTCTGACCATGGATTCCCACATGGCCGACGAGTTGTTGTACCATTGAAGTTCCCTGGAGATAGCGTGCACTTCCTTTCTCTTCTTGTTCTCGTGAGTGGGATTACAATCTAGACCAAAGCCATTAATGAAAAGATTTAACCAAAGTACAAATCGTACCGTTATGCTGCCGAATTCATCTCTTGACCATTTATCATGAAATCATGTTCAATTACTTATTACTTGTTCCCATCATCATCATGAACATGACATTACACATGCTTACTTATTGCAACTCTCATAGGCCATTATTAATGACTGTGGGTATCTACATTTAAAAATTTACATGAGATGTTAACAGGGCACGACATGTGTCCAAGGGCTCCAATCTAGCCCCAATGACGGCGAGTCATAGATATACTGTTAACCATGGGGTATAATGATTACTGGCGTTGCATCTGCGCTGGGAGTACTTTCTTGCTTGTTGAATGTTAGATACATAACCACATACACGTGACCTGTGTGCATTCTTGGTGGATCTTTCCTTGGTGTACATTAGTGTCTACGTGCCTGATTAGTGTTACTTGATCGTGCTTGTGCAATCTTGCTTGCTTGCTTGCGTGATATGGCCATCCTGCATTTGTTGCAATTTACATGATATCTTGCGTGCTTGTACAAAGTGATCTATTGCTAGTTCCTTCTCATCATCTTGTTCAAAATCATGTTCTATCTTGTTCACTCCATCTAGCTTGTTTTTCATGTATCATGATTTAACGAGTTTTATTCGTACTTGCATCTCATTCATCGTGCTTACCTAGTTCAAAAATGTTAATCACTTATATCATTGCCCGCACATTGAGATATAAATCCTACTGGGCTAGTTTGCTCATCCCCTACTTTTACCCAATCTAAGTGACTATGACGTTCAAGAGGAAGAGCAAGTCGAGGATGGGAATGCGTCCGAGTGAAGAGCGTTCCAACTATGAGTCCAGTTATCATAGTTTGCTTCGAGTGTTAGTACAATGTAGTAGGAAGTGAGGATTAAATGTACTTTCCCTTTTATTGAGTCTTAGTCCTGTACTAGTTTCCATTTGAATACAATTTATATTGAGTTCAACATATGGGCCCTATTATGATGTTGTGTTGTTACACAATTAGTGCGTGCTAGCTAGAGGCTTATTTGCCGACTGTTCACGTCTCGAAATATCGACTCGAATTAATTAATAATATCTGCTGCGTAATTTTCGGGATGTGACAATGTGTTTTTGAAGAGTGTCGGATTCTCCCCTTTGAGGCCTTGTGTTGTTATATTGTGCTATGTGTTGGTTGTGTTGCCAATATATGCTTGTGAGTCTATGTTTTGTTGGTTGGGGTTATTAAAACGTAGCGATGTTGTTGGGTGTGTCGGTGTTGGTAAGTTGGTGTTTGTAAGTTGGGCGATTAGAAAGTCAAAGCACTATTTTAGGGTTGCCTTGGTGTAGTGCCATGACACCTCTCCCGGCTGGTCTAGAGGTGACACACACACATACCAAACAGAAGCGTCTTACACATTGTTATAGGAAGGTCTTCTGTGCTGCATGTGATAATATAGCAGGCCAAACACAAGAATTGTGCATGGTAAAAATACATATTTCAGTATACTGCACCAAACATGTCACACCCCGACGCGGATTATCGGGACATGAGACAGTTAATATAGCGTGAGTATAAAGCGAAATAAACATCAAACTACTACACAGATTGAACAACATAAAACCACTATGTCTATTACATTTACTAATCCAGAGCCTTATCTATGGGCCCAAAGAACTTCATCATACTTAAATAAAAACAACTAACTATTCTAAACTCTAACCGATCAGGATGACATCCAGGTCACTCATGATCTTGCTCATCCCCATCTTCTTGAGTATGGTCCTCACCAACATATTCATCTGAGATCACATCACAGTAAAGTAGGGTGAGCGAAATGCTCAGTAGGACTTAATATCTCATAGACAGGCATGCTTTAAATAATTAATTGTATTAAGGGCAGAGAAAACTAATGGTAGAGAAAATCTGGTAATGTCGAGAGAGTAATAGCACAATAATGCAAGATATAGATCATACATGTTTCAAGTGTAGCACAAAAACAAGATGACAATAGCACGAGTGGCACCACATAGTTCATGATAGCACATAGCACAACGAGTCAAGTATAGTATAACACTTGATTGTCAGTCGAGAAAGATAGCACTTTAGTGTAACGCCAAACACTTTGGTCAATAAACTCCCATAGGCACATACACTTTCGGGCGCACCTTACAGGACTAGACCGGACCCTTTATAATATTGCCAGACATTAATCATGTCTATTATCTTTAGACAATCAGTCAATGGCCAATAGAGTACCAAGAATAAATGAGAGTATAGAGAGAACTTGAATAGATGAGATGATCGAGAGATTTAGATGAGAATTACAGGTTATACATGTAAAATGACAATTAATACCAGCTATAGTATCAGTTGCACAGCACACAATCGGTACTGGCAGAAAGTTTAATTCCTTTTCTTTTTGTCTGGGGTGTGCATGTGAAGAAGAATCAAGTGATGATGAAATAAGATCGTGCACATGTCTTTTGGATAAGAAAATTAGCATAGTTCAAGCTTAATATCACTTGACATTATTTTACAATATTTACAAGAACTTAATGACAAACTCAACCTGGTATTATAGCATGATGGCTCAGAAACTTGTGGTTTTAGGGCTAGAGGAAGAACCTAGATCTCGCTGTATAAAACATGAAAAATTATAGAACTGTTTTAAAATAAAGCTAACACAATTCCTAACAACATAGACTCTAAGGAAATCAAGGATTTTGACAAGGATTTCATGGAGAACAAGGGCAAACAAGAGGTTACAGTTACATGCAATAATGAAACTTTGAACATGAAAATCTCGCAACTTGATAGATGAAATCTGAGGAAAACATAGGGCTTTGTTACCAGTATCATGGACTAACTATGGATGTGATTTATTAGATTTTTGCTTGAGAGATTGCCTACCTTGATCGTTCCTAAGAAGAGTCTTCTGCAGTATGAAACAGATTGTGGGTTGGGGAAGAAAACTCCGATTAGGGCGATCTCCTCCCTCTCTAGTGCTCTCCCTAGCCTCAACACATCTCCCAGCAAGTTGGTAATTCGTCCCCAAGGGGTTATGATGAGTATTTATAGATTTAGAGTTGTTAGGAGTCCTATTATAACTAGGAAAGTAGGGTTGCAGTTTTAGCTTGATCCCTTCATGTCTGGAGAATTCTCATCCCAGTTGGAGTAGGAAGCCTTTAGAAAACCCCTCCTCTTGATGGGGCACGTTATTGGGTTAATATGGAAGTCTAACGATGGTGAAATTTCCAAGCTGTAGTTTTTCCTAAACTCTTAGTAAGAGTCCTATTATGTTTCAGAACTTCTATAGAAGTTGTTTATGTAAAAACTCCGTTTCTATCTGGTTTGTTCTAGGGAGTAGGTTCGGAATCCACTGTTGGATATGATCACGATTTATGGTCCATACTTTCCATATTTATCTTAACTAACCCCCTTTTTTGTTATTTGATATATAATTAACACACATTTTATAGTTTGGCTATGATAGGTAACTCCGTCTTATATGAAGTCATACATGAATTAGTCGTAGTCAGCTGAAGCTTAGCTTCATCATATCTGAAGCCCAACTTTGATTGTCCTTAAACATCAATTGTTTGTCCAACTCCGATTGTCCTAAAACACTGATTGCTAACTAACATCGATTGCCTCTATAAGATCGATTGCCCTTAAGCAAACATCGATTGTTGTTATGCACAACGATTGCTAACTAACATCAATTACTCTATATCGATTGTTCCTTTAAACATCGATTACTATCTAACATCGATTATTCCTTAAAACATTGATTGCTGTTATACACTTCGATTGTCTTAAGTGAACATCGATTGCTGTTATACACATCGATTGCCAACTAACATTGATTACTCCTTTAAACATCGATTGTTCTTTAAACATCGATTGCTCCTTTAAACATCGATTGCTCCTTTAAACATCGATTGCTCCTTTAAACATTGATTTCTCCTTTAAGCATCGATTGCTATATAACATCGATTGTTCCTTTAAATATCGATTGCTAATATATTTCTGCCAATTGATGTTATAGACCTAATTAATATCGATTGCTGACCACCCCATATCGATTGTTGACTATTTAATCCATTGTCATGTTAATTGGTGTGCCTTTAATCAAACCTCTTAAAAAGTGTATATATATATATATATAATATTTAGGATTTAAAAATCCAGGTTGTTACAAAACATCCGTGTAGAGCACAATAAATATTGCAATATCATAGTCTATTGAAAGTTACAAGCCAGAAATTCTGATTAGAAAAGGTGGCACAACCGCGATTTAAACAATTTAAGGCCCTTGAAGTCTCCCAGCCTGAAGCAATTATATAGCAAGGTAGGATTGGCTTGACGAGAGAACCACTTCAAGATAAAGAGTTTGAAATGGGTTCAAACAAAGACATGAGTTCTAAAGGAACTCAGTAGACAAATCAACAAAATGTAAAGCATAAGAGCATGGGTTATAGAATAGTTTATGATGTTACAGAAACATGGAAATTTTACAAAGAGTACATCACAAGGAAGACTTAATAGGTTGCATGTTTACATATATGCATGAATAATATTTCAAAGACATGATTGTTTGACAGGGATTCAAAATCTTGCAAATGACATCAACAAAGCTCTCATGGGGATGAATAACACATAGCTAACCACTGCCGAAACATGATGTTACATATACATACATACATACTCAAATTTGCCCAACTTAGTGAGCCTAACCACCCACGTTTGATTTGTGGGAAACTGTCGTCACGGCTGACCCCTCATGCATGATGCCAACCATGAGGAGTCCTAACCGCCCCAGAGAGAAAGATCAAAGTACCTTTCTAAGACAATCAGACATAGGGTTCTCAAAGGTTACCTCAAAAGGGTTACAAATCAGGCTTCTGGATCAAACATGTAGGTTCATAAACAGAGATGAAGAAAGACTTCCAAAGGGGTCAAAGAAGGGATTGGTTATGCCTACCTTAGTGTGGGGACACTAGCTGAAACTCCATAGAGAACTGGGAGGCCAAATTTGCTTGGAAGCTGCAACGGCTCCAAGTTTAAGCCTTCGGTTTCTCAGCAGCAAAAGACAGAAAAGTCCGCTGGGAGGGTGGTCACCAAGGCTATATAAGGGTTAAAGTTTGAAGTGGGGTGATACTAACAAGGGATCCAGACACCTAGCCAACATGCAGGTCAAAGGAAGACACAAATCCAGTGGAGATGACTAATGGGAGTATGAGTGGAAGATCTATCACAGGCCAGCAGCACGATTTGCAGAAAATTATGGTTATTCAAACAGGCATAGGGATCCATTCCAGAAAGTTGGCAGGCCAAAGGAGTTAGCCGATGACGATCATCTCCATCAGTCTGACAAAAGCACAAGCACTAAGAGATTATACTCAACTCTGATTTGAATAGAAGACAGAGGGGATATTGGTTGGAAGATAAAGGAACTTTGACTGGAGGTCAATCGATTACTGAACCGTGGTCACATAGATTGGAGGGCAAAAGGGAGCTCCAACTGAACCATTCTAAGTATTAACTTTTTAATATTGGTGATGACAAAATACAGGCTTATCATAAAATCTTTAATATACTTAAGATCAATATTATCTCATGAATATAATATTTTTCATTGCTCCACGAAAAGATTTGCATTGTTTAGTGACTTCGTCCTACTCGTTTTGGTCAGGATCAGTCGAAGATAGCTTCATGATATACGAAATTTCCCTTCAACTGGAACATCGATTGCTATCTACCAAACATTGATTGTTGTCTACCAACATCGATTGCTGTCTACCAATATCGATTGCTGTCTACCAACATCGATTGGTGACTAAAGCATCGATTGCTATCTACCAAACATCAATTGCTGTCTACCAACATCGATTGGTGACTAAAACATCGATAGCTATCTACCAAGCATTGATTGCTGACTAAGGAACATTGATTGGTGACTAAAACATCGATTGCTATCTACCAAACATCGATTGGTGACTAAAACATCGATTGCTATCTACCAAACATTGATTGCTGACTAAGGAACATCGATTGGTGACTAAAACATCGATTGCTATCTACCAATCATCGATTGCTAACTAAGGAACATCAATTGGTGACTAAAACATCGATTATTGTCTACCAAACATCGATTGCTGTCTACCAAACATCAATTGCTGTCCACCAACATCGATTGCTGTCTACCAACATCGATTGCCATCTACCAACATCGTTTGGTTACTAAAATATCGATTACTATCTACCGAACATCGATTAGTGACTAAACATCGATTGCTAACTACCAAACATTGATTGCTGTCTACCAAACATCGATTGCTGTCAGCCAACATCGATTGGTGACTAAAACATCGATTGATGTCTACCAAACATCGATTGTTGTCTACCAAACATCGATTAGTGACTAAACATCGATTGCTAACTAAGGAACATCGATTGGTGACTAAATATGATTATATTTATGGGGTAAAAAGATTATCTTTAGCTAGAGTGTCCAATTTTAGAAACAAACGTTTAAAAGTAGACTTAGAGATTCTGGACCTGATGTTCCACACACAGGATGTTACACTTGGAGTTGAATGCTTGGGTCTTGTGGTGCACCTCTAGCTGTGTTGCTAGGTGGTAAGGTTGTTGGATTTGTTTTATAGTTGTAGAGTGCTCTTGTAACACTGTAGATATTTAAGCAAATTCAAAAAGAATGTGAAGATAATAATGAAAATATCAATAAAATAATACTAAGATAAGAATTGATGTTTAAATATTTAAAACCTCTAAAAATCGATTCTTATGTAGTAAGAAGTGACTTAGTTTTGTGCTTGTCTTGATAAAATTGGACCGACTTAACCCTAAAAGTTTGGATTGTGTCATCTAGAAATTTAACCACATCTAGAATCAAACCAAATAACCCTCCTTGTGCTGACTCATCCGGCTGTAATTAATGCCCAGCTACTTAACAAGTAAGCAATATGGCATGGCAGTGACAACTTATCTAGAACTAAAACACTTGGGTAATTGTACGCCCAACATAACTCTTGAAAAATAGAAATAGCCACTTCAAGGATTGTGCCTCTCATCATTAAATGTTGCGTTGGCTAGTAAGCTTTTTTTTTGAGTGGCTTCCAACCTCCTTAGGATGTTTAAATGAGTGTCTGTAAACACGTATCTCGAGGAGTATTCTTCTTTTCTCCCTATATGTATGGGTGCAACTCTCCAACAACCAAGAGAGAAAATGTAAGAGGTCTTCTAGTTTTTAAGGGTTTTAATTCTTTGGTTTAAGATAGGTACCTCTAAACTAGCCAAGTTAAGAAATTGTCATGTTTTTTTTGGTTTGTACCACTTGTATTTTCATGAGAAATTGATTATCTTCTTGATAAACTATGATGCACTAAGTTTTATTCACCTAACTACCTTGATTTTGTAGGGGTTAGTGTGCTGAGTATCTCTGACTTTTCCTCAACTTGGCGACAACATTAGTTGTAATCAAGGTGGGTTGGTGACGGGATCGATTGTAGACAACTTAATCTAATCTTGATGACGACATTGATTGTAGTCAGGTTGGGTTGGCGATAATATCGGTTGTAGTCAAGTTTGAATTGATGGTAGCCAATCTTGTCGCCAAGTTTCTTCCCATGTTTTCGAGATTTTTGCCGCATTAAAGTTGAGCTATTTTAACTTAATCCCTATCATTAAATGAGGCAATTTTCTCTCTATGATGGAGATTTAAATTGGGGTTACACCTAGATATCTATTTAAACACCATAGGTCGGAAATGGAGGGTTGCTTGGCTAGGTTTTTCATTGAGACGAGAGAGAGGTTGCAAGGGTGAGTTGATCTGAGTTACTGTTGTTCATATTATTGTAGTGCAGAATAAGGCATCTACATAGTGTGGTCGACATCCTTGTATGTCCTAACTGTTAGGAAACGATCGGGGAGCAGCGGAAGCGCGATTTCCACAGATAGATATCGTTGCTGGTGGTCGGATCGAACAAAAACGGAGAAAACCACGCACAGGAAGATCTCATCTTTACCTTTGCGGGGTTGCGTAACTCCCGAATCCGGGGAGGAGGTGGCGCAGGAGGCGCCGGTGCTTCAAGCCGTTCAAGTGTCCGGCCTCTAGACGTATCCACGCGAGCTCCGGACGCAGACAGGATCTCCTCGTTCTCCACGCGTCTCCCGGATCTCAGCTCCACCATGTGCCGAAGAGAGGAGAGAGAGGGTGGGGGGGCGCCCTGGGAGAGAGAGAGGAGGGGGGCGGCCAGGGTTAAGCCTGGAGCTTGGCCCAGGGTTTAACTCTCAGCGTATATATATAGACACCGCGGTTTTTCATAAAAACCCAGTCATTGTCTATAAAGAACACCTTGCCCAGTCTGCTCGGAACTCTTATGCGTGTGACCCTCTAGGCCCAACTGCTAGTCCAGTTTTCAGCCCATTAAGCTCAATAACTCTTTATTGACTTATGGTAATTAATTAACATCTCATATTAATTAATTACATAATCAATTATCGTCTCACGATAATTGACCGGGCTTCCAATCAAGTTGGGTGCCAAGCAACACCACTTGATCCTGGAAAGCATTGGGGTTCAGCAACCCATTCAAGGAACCTTTTGTATCATCAGTTACCACGTGACTATAATCCTTCGTTCGTACAATGCTCCCGAGTGCACTTAGGGTATGGTCAACTGTCAAACCCTAATGTGTGTACTCACTTGGTTTAGATGCCGCATAACAATATCAGAAAACTCCTTTTCTGATAAGTAGTCTTGCCCTGGCCAGGGACTATCAGGCATCCTTCCGTAGAGCATTCACTCTCCTATTACCGAGAGCGAGCGATCCCATATTGACCACACAATCACCTTCGAAGGTATTCCGCTAGATCCGATCACTTAACTGATTAAGACCTCATGGCTAGAGATCTATAAGTCAAGGTCAAAACCCAGAAGTCCACCAACAAGGTGTCCTTGGTGTCTCAGGTCTAAGGACCAATCACGCCACTGTGACAATGAATCTAGCTGGTTGATAGTAAGGTAATATTACCATCCAGCGATTCATAACGGATCAGTTCAGTGAACTCATTCTCCAATGAGCACCTACAGATTCACCTTAGTGTCCCCACACAAGTGACTATGAGACCAGCCACCCTCATCATATGAGCAGGTGCAACCTGTACTAGCCTAACCGGATATCCGATGTCCTTCTCGGATATCCTCCGACTAGGAACAATTAATAATATACGTTTAAAGGATATTAATCTCATTGTTATGATCTCATCATAATTAATATCCATTGCGCATATTCATGGACTTCATAATGAAACGATAAACGAATTACACATAACGAATATAAAAGCCTTATTATTATTATCAAAGAACAAGATTGTACAAGTTATGATTGGATTGAGGACATCCATAACTAACAATCTCCCACTTGGACTAAATCCAATCACCTTTATGTCTTAAACCCATAGACTCTAGGTGGTGCTCAAACACAATTTGAGACAGAGGCTTCGTCAATGGATCTGCAATGTTGTCGACTGAAGGAACTCTTTCCACCAGTACATCTCCTCTAGTGATATTCTCCCTGATCAGGTGAAATCGCCTCAGAATGTGCTTCGACTTCTGATGAGACCGTGGCTCTTTCGCTTGCGCAATGGCCCCATTGTTGTCACACAACAATGGGATTGGATCAGAGTCACCTGGCACCACACCAAGGTCCATGATGAACTTCTTCATCCACACTGCCTCCTTGGTGGCTTCAGCTGCAGCAATGTACTCAGCTTCTGTCATCGAGTCTGCAGTGGTTTCTTGCTTGGAACTCTTCCAGCTCACTGCACCCCCGTTCAAAGTGAACACAAACCCAGATGTAGACTTGCTATCATCTGGTTCTGACTGGAAACTCGAGTCATATATGCCCGAAGTTTCAAGTCCCCTCCTCCATAAACCAGAAATATATCCTTAGTCCTTCTCAAGTACTTAAGGATACATTTCACTGCCATCCAGTGTGTTTCACCTGGATTTGCCTGATATCTGCTCGTAACACTTAGAGCAAATGCCACATCAGGCCTTGTACATAGCATGGCATACATGATAGACCCTATAGCCGAAGCATAGGGGACTCTATCCATGGCTGCCCTCTCTTTAGGAGTCTTAGGAGACTGCTCCTTAGAGAGATTAATCCCATGTCTCATTGGTATGAGACCTCTCTTGGAATTTTCCATGCCAAACCTTTTGACAATGGTATCTATGTACATGGATTGGGTCAAGCCAAGCATCCTCTTAGATCTATCTCTATAGATACGTATTCCCAATACGTAGGATGCTTCTCCCAAATCCTTCATGGAGAAGTTCTTTGACAACCAAACCTTTACTGATGATAACATCCCTACATCATTCCCAATGAGTAAGATGTCATCAACGTAAAGTACGAGAAAAGTGATAGCACTCCCACTGATTTTCTTATACACACATGGTTCATCTTCATTCTTAATGAAGTCATAAGATTTGATAGCCTCATCAAACCTTATGTTCCAACTACGAGAAGCTTGCTTCAATCCATAGATGGATCTTTGAAGCTTGCATACTTTGTCTGGACACTCTTTGGATGTAAAACCCTCAGGTTGTATCATATACACTTCCTCCTCAATGTTACCATTAAGGAAAGCGGTTTTTACATCCATCTGCCAGATCTCGTAATCAAAGTATGCAGCAATGGCAAGAAGAATTCTGATCGACTTTATCATGGCAACTGGTGAGAAAGTTTCGTCATAGTCAATTCCTTGCCTTTGACGATACCCCTTTGCCACCAACCTTGCCTTATAAGTGTCGATCTGTCCATCTACACCGATCTTTCTCTTAAAGATCCACTTGCACCCAATAGGTACAATACCTTCGGGCAAGTCTACCAAGTTCCAAACTTAGTTGGTGTACATGGACTGCATCTCAGAATTCATGGCATCTCGCCATTTCCCTGACTGAGGACAATCAACAGCCTCTTGGTAGGTCTTTGGATCATCATCCTCATCATAAGACATGCCTTCACTAAATGTCCAACATATCTTTCAGGCTGTCTAGGTACTCTACCAGACCTACGCTGAATGTGTGTATATTCCTGAACAGGTTCCGGAACCGATGTTTCACCTGGTGGACTTTGCACAGTCTGTGGATCTAGAACCTCTTCTAGGTCTACCTTACTCCCACTGTCCTCTTGGGTAAGGTACTCCTCTTCCAAGAAGACAGCTCTCCTGGCAACAAACACTCTTTGTTCACCAGGATGGTAAAAGTAGTACCCAAATGTTTCTTTTGGGTATCCAACAAACCTGCACTTATCGGTTCTAGATTCCAGTTTATCTGGGTCATGTCTCCTCACGTGGGTAGGACAGCCCCAGATTTTAACATGTTTAAAATCAGGCTTTCTACCCTTCCATATCTCATATGGAGTGGAAGACACAGATTTACTGGAACCTTGTTCAGCAGATATGCCGCTGACTCTAGCGCATATCCCCATAAGGAAACTGGTAACTGTGAACGGCTCATCATGGATCGCACCATGTCCAACAAGGTACGATTTCTCCTTTCGATACACCATTCATCTGTGGTGTATAGGGAGGAGTCCATTGAGAAAGGATACCATTGTCCTTTAAGAATTGTGTGAACTCTGTACTCAAGTATTCACCTCCTCGGTCTGACCGTAGGATTTTAATACTTTTTTCCAGTTTGTTTCTCAACTTCATTCTTAAATTCTTGGAATTTCCCAAAGGCTTCAGATTTGTACTTCATTAAGTAAACAAATCCGAACCTTGAGTAGTCATCCGTGAATGTAATGAAGTATGAGTAGCCACCCTTGGCTTGGGTAGACATTGGACCACATACATCCGAATGTATTAGTTCCAATATGTCCTTGGCCCTATCTCCATGTCCACTAAATAGAGATTTGGTCAACTTACCCATTAAACAGGATTCACAAGTTGCATATGATTCATAATCAAATGGATCTAAGTATCCATTCTTATGCAACTTTTGAAGCCTATTCCCGCCAATGTGACCAAGCCTACAATGCCATAAGTAGGCAGTGTTCACACTATTCTTACTTCTCTTAGGAGAAACATCAACATGGAGATTTTCATAAGAGACATCAAGCAGATACAAACCATTCACCAAACTTGCTAAAGCAACTAGTTTATTTCTCAAATAAACTGAACAACTATTGTTCTCAATGGTAAACATGTATCCAATTCTGTCTAAACAAGAAACAGAAATAATGTTCTTAATGATACTAGGCATATAGTAGCAATCATCTAATAAAAGCAAATCTCCAGAAGGTAACTTGAGCTTCACTGTCCCCACAGTGTGTGCACCAACACTTGTGCCGTTTCCAAGCCTCAAGTTCACCTCGCCCTTGCTCAGCTTCCTTCTACTTGTCAGCACCTGCATATCATTGCAGATATGAGAAGCACATCCAGTGTCTAAAACCCAAGATGTAGAATCTCAATAGACAAGTGAAGATCTATCATATAGATACCTGAAGCTTCGCCAAGCTTCTGCTTCTCCTGAGCCTTCATTGCAAGATAGTCCTTGCAATTTCTTTTCCAGTGCCCCTTTTTCTTGCACTGGAAGCACTCGCCCTTTTCTTCTCCTTTGCTTATGTCCTTCTTTTGTTTCTGCTTAGACTGCTTCTTTGCATTGCCTTTCTTAAAGGCTTGCATTGCTCTCCTCTTCTTGTTGGACTTTCCAACCATGAGAACAGTGGGCTTTTCCTTCTTAAGGTTGCCCTCAGCAGTCTTCAGCATGTTTAGCATCTCAGCTAAACTCACCTTCCAGGACATAGGCAATGCGCTCAGACCTGAGGACAATCTTCAGGTTCTTGAGCCATTCCGAGTAGTTCGGGCCTGTCAATTTGTTGGCATCCAGTATGCCACGGAGTGGGTTACCCGACGACATTTTTGCCTATAAAGGAAATGTAAACACAACTAGCAGATGTTCATAATAATAATTAAATCTAGATTAGGACTTTAATCAAGATTAGCTCCCACTATTTTCCGGAAGACTGTATAACCCTTAGATATACAGAATAGGAGACACCGACGGTCTCCTAGTGGGGATCGGAATCTCACAGACTCATAGCATGATCTTATGGATAACACAACAAACCATACTATGATCTGAAAGCGGTCAACCCTTGACACTTGCAACTCTTGCAATATCCGATCTTATTTTGGCCCCTGAATTTTAATGATCTTGTGGATAGCACAACAAAGCTACACCGGTCCTCTACCCCGTTTAAGGCATCATCATGCCATAGTTTTAGTCTGTCATTAGACTTGACAAGCCTTGTGGATAGCACAACAAACTTTCCCGATCTAATGGCAATCCTAAAACTATAATGATGGAGGGCCACGTAATTCATTTTAAATGATTACGCTACGGCTTAAAGTTTGAACGAGGAGGGATTTTGACATATTTTATCTTGGTCTCTATATCTGTGTGCTATTGATATATAAAATTTGGAATATCATATATTTAATTATATATATACCATAGCACATTCCACACATATCATATACATGAAGAAAAACGATGGATGATCATGGACTTTAACCTAGAGTGGCATTACCAGAGCCAGTTGGTAATCCACAAATATGGTGAACAAATGGTAGCCCCGCATCTGATGCGTTAGCTTGATGTAACTTTATCTCCAACAAGGTCTTGCATGGTACTCTCCTCCATCTCCGCCAATCCGCTTCTTAAAATTACAAGTAATATTTAAATTGGGCACGTAGGCCCATAAATGTACATCAGATAATAATAAGAAACCTTGAACAAGTCAAGAGGAGTACATAACAGGAGGAGATAGAATATACAACCCGGATTTAATAGAGGGAGAGAGGGAGGCACGCAGTCCTCATAAATTACATCACATGCCATTAACCATAAACATCATCACATGACATCTAAGTCCATGATCATCCATCCACACATCAACACATCACATGCATCAATAAGCAATCATCACATAATTACTTCTGAAATAACTTTTATTTCAAAAATATAATAATTATATTTGAAAACCATTTAACTAAATAATTTAGCTAACATGGATAACATCTAAACAACTTTAGATAAATGCCATTCACCGTTACTGCATGAATCCACCAAAATTATAGTTAATTAATTTCACAAGAATCACATTCTTAATTAATTAACATGCTTTAATTAGAAGGTAGGAAATAACTAAAAAAATTTTAGATTTTCCTTAAACTAATTAAGTAATGGGTCATATATATGAAAAATAATTTACAGAGAGTTAAAACATTTTTAAAACTCTTAAAAACAATTTTTCATAATTTTCTGGGATTTTAAAACATTTTTTTTGATTTTTAAACAATTTAAAAACATTTTAAAAATTGTAAAAGGGGAGGGGGTGGACCGGATCCGGTCCAACCAGATCCGGTGGGGCGCGCGGGCCACCTACGCGGGTGGCCCGGGCCCCGCCTTGGGTCCGGTGACTTACCCGAACCTAGGGCCCGCGGGGGCGACCCGCGGGGTCGCCCCCTCCGCCCGCCTGGGTTCGCCCGAGGGGCGAACCCTAGGCCGCCGCCGCCACCCCTTCGCGCAGGGCCGCGTTGGGGTCACCGCGCCGCCCCGGGCGGCCGCGGACGGCGCCGGATCCCGCCGCCCTTCGCCCTGGGCACCCAGAAAACCCCCCGGAAAAACCCAAAAAACCTGCAAAATCGCCATATCTTGGACTGTCCAAGAAGCTGCAACCTGTGCGACGACGACATTTTGCAGGCGGCCGTACGACCTCCATAGGTGGCCAAACGACGGCACGAGGGGTTCTTCAGGAAGGCCTTGGTACCAGGAACACCTTCCACGTTCCAAGCGGCAAGTGCACATCCCATGTGCGACCCACGAACACGTCAAACATGGCGACTCATGTACAACGCGAATCGACGAAAAACACATGAAATAACGTTCATACGACGCCGATCCATACCGAACCAGCAACCTGGCTCTGATACCACTGTTAGGAAACGATCGGGGCGCAGCGGAAGCGCGATTTCCACAGATAGATATCGTTGCTGGTGGTCGGATCGAACAAAAATAGAGAAAACCACGCACAGGAAGATCTCATCTTTACCTTTGCGGGGTTGCGTAACTCTCAAATCCGGGGAGGAGGTGGCGCAGGAGGCGCCGGTGCTTCAAGCCGTTCAAGTGTCCGGCCTCTAGACGTATCCACACGAGCTCCGAACGCAGACAGGATCTCCTCGTTTTCCACGCGTCTCCCGGATCTCAACTCCACCATGTGCCGAAGAGAGGAGAGAGAGGGTGGGGGGGCGCCCTGGGAGAGAGAGAGGAGGGGGGCTGCCAGGGTTAAGCCTGGAGCTTGGCCCAAGGTTTAACTCTCAGCGTATATATAAAACACCTCGGTTTTTCATAAAAACCCAGTCATTGTTGTTGGCCCTTTTGGTACGGCAGCAAGCCAACCTAGAGGGGGGGTGAATAGGTTTTTCTGAAATCTGAAATAGAATCTTAAACACAGAAAATAACACTTGAAAGCTTGGTTAGTTCAGTGTGATAGAGAGTGCAGTGCGGAAGCAAATAAACAATCACACAAGGACACAGGAGATTTATCCTGGTTCGGCCCTTCCCACATGGAAGTCCTACGTCCAGTCCCCAAGCAAACTCTTGGGATTTCACTAACCAAGGGTACAGTCCCCCTTATGGACCTTACAACACCCTGGATCCCCCACCAGGTCTTCTTCTCTTTCCCGGGCAAGAAGGCAGCCCACTTCTCTTACAGGTAAAGAAGCCAACCTCCTGGAACAAACCCCAGTGCGGTTCTGCTAGACACAAACCCCTAGCTGGGTTGACAACTGGTACAAACCCCAGTTAGGTTCTGCTAGACACCAACCCCTAGCTGGGTTAACAACTGGTACAAACCCCAGTTAGGTTCTGCTAGACACCAACCCCTAGCTGGGTTAACAACTGTATACAGTCCTACAGCTGGACACAAATCTTTCTTAGAAAGATCAGACTGAGAGACCTTACAAGATGAACACTCATGTAAAGCTCACAGTCCCAAACTCTCCCCAGATATACAATAAGCTCGGAGAGAAACAGAAGAGAGAAAAGAAGGCTCGAATGCTTGAAAGCTTGGAAGCTTGAGAGCTTGAAATGCTTTGAATGCTTCTTCTTGGCTCAGAATCTTTCTCTCTTTCCTTGAGTGTATGTGGCGTGAAGGTGCTTCTCACAGATGTACACTCCTTCAAAGATATTCAAGAAAAGGCTCTTTTTGTTCTTCAGCAATGCTCCATCTTTTATATTGAGCAGCTTTAGAATAGATCCGTTGAAGAGATCCGTTGGAGCTCTTCTAGTCGTTGCTGATCTTTCTCTTCATTTGTCTTAATCAGACTCTGATGGTCTTCGATGTCTGTGAGCATAGAAGAGAGTGTTAGCATAAAGAGTGTTTATGATAAACGATGCATGGTACTGTGCTTCTGCTAACATACTGAAAATAGTAGGTCATATCTTTTTGACAAGATTCTGAAATATGCATGCAGCTTTTTGTCAGAAGATATTTGACTTTTTATTTAAGCGCCAACCATATTTGAAATATAAAGGCAATCTGTGTTTCAACAGAATCCATGAAGAAATCGTTATGAGCATGACTTATGAAATCGTTATGGGAACGATTTCTTAACAAATCGTTATGGGAACGACTTCTTATCAAATCAATACGCTCAAAGAAGAAATCGTTATGGCCACTTATCAAATCGTTATGGCTTCTAAAGAAATCGTTGCGAATACTTATGAAATCGTTATGGCATCGACTTCTTGGAAAATCATTTCGGTCACTTAAGGAATCGTTATGGGAACGACTTCTTATCAAATCAATACGCTCAAAGAAGAAATCGTTATGGCCACTTATCAAATCGTTATGGCATCGACTTCTTGGAAAATCATTTCGGTCACTTAAGGAATCGTTATGGGAACGACTTCTTATCAAATCAATACGCTCAAAGAAGAAATCGTTATGGCCACTTATCAAATCGTTATGGCATCGACTTCTTAGCAAATCGTTGCGGCGCTTGATACTTTGGCACTTTAAACAGAAATCGATGTATATTGATTAAACATCGATTTTATCATTTTAGTGCGCTAAATATTGCATCAATGAAAGACTTAGCTTTTGCTATGAGATTGATGCGACACAGATGAAACAAAATATTCAATTTAAGTTACATCATAAATTTTATTATCACCAAAATACCAGAACAAATAGAGAGTGGTTCAACAATCTCCCCCTTTTTGGTGATGACAAAATTTATGTGAATTTTCTGATAAAAATATATATAGCAAAGAGGTTTCAGAAAATTCATACAAACTCTCCCCCTTTTTGTCACTAACCAAAAGGATGGATCTTACCATGCATTCTCTCCCCTTTGAGAAAATTTCTTACTATGAGGGGTTCAACAATAATAGATATTCAATGAATAACTTCCCCTTAGTGAAGGCTCCCCCTGAGTATGAGACTCCCCCTGAGTATGAGAGACTCCACCTGAATGAAACTTGAAAATAATTATTAGTAATATTTAAAATTTACGAATAAATTAATGACTACTCCCTCTTCAGATATGAGATGGATGAAGAGTTGGCAGTCTTCAGTGCCTTGAGCATCCTTTGTTCCTGATGCCCCAAGGCTATCCTGCAAATGAGCTACTCAGAAGTAGGTACCCAAATAATTTTGGGTCCTTGATCGTTAGATGCATAAAAATAGCCTTTAGGTATCCAAACTAGGTGCTTAGTTGTGCAGGTGTTCACAGTGTGTCCTAGTTTATTGCAATGAGAGCAGCAGTGAATATAATTTGTTTTGCAGTTCTTATTGCCTTTGTGATGCATGGTTGGATCATAATTTTTAGAAACCTTTTTCTTTTGATAAAGCTTGGTTGTTTCAGGTTCCTTTTTCTGAGGCATTTTGGTTTCTTTTACAAATTTTGGTAAAGGATATTTTCCTGAGTTTATTACTTGTTTTCCTTTTTCTGGAGGTGTATAACCAAGCCCTTGTTTGTCATTTCCAGATTTTGATCCTTTTAAGCATAGGGCTAGAGATGTTTTTCCTTTAGTTAATTTACTAACTGATTCTTTTAAATAGAGATTTTCTTCAGTTAGAGTTTTTAATTTTTCTTCTAACTCTAGCTTCTCTTTGTTCTTGCTTTTCAAATCTTCATTTAAAATATAATTTTTATCTTTATATTCTTTTAATTGTTCTTCTAGTTGTTCCATTTCTGATTTAAGATCAGAATTAGTGTTTTCTAAACAGGTAAGGTTGCTCTTGAGATTTTTTAGTTCTTTTACAACAACCTTATGCTTATTATATAGTTCATTAAAGACTTCTTCTAAGTCTTCAGACTCTGACCCTGAATTTGTGCAAGAGTCAAAAGAAGGTTCAGAGAGTACCTCATTTAGTCCCACCATGAGGGCTAGATTTACCTGCTCCTTTTCGGAATCTGAGCTTGATGATTCTGAGCATGTGGTCTCTTCATTTTCCCAAGCAGCCGCCATAGCTTTTCTTTTAAATTTCTTGTGCTGCTTCTTGAGCTTTTCAGTTTGACCATTCTTCTTTAACCTTGGACAATCTGGTCTCAGATGTCCAGGTTTTCTGCATTCATAGCACACTGGTTCCTTTTCTTTCTTTTCTTTCTTTTGAATCCTTCTTGATCCATTTTTCTTCTTCTTGAGAATTTTCTGAAGCTTGGACAATACTTCATCCATATTACAGTCTTCAGAATCTACATCCTGGGAACTAGAAGAAGAGATGGAAGGAGCGGCTACAACTTTAAGAGCGTTAGTGCATTTCATTTTAGATGAACTTTCAGATAATCGCTCCATATTTATTTCATGTGCCATGAGAGAACCTATCAGATTATCAATCGATAATTTGGTCAAGTCATGGGCTTCTTCTATGGCCGTTACCTTAGGTGTCCATGAAATAGTTAAGGACCTAAGTATTTTTCTAACGGTTTCTTCATTTGAAAGAGTTTTACCAAGAGAATTTAAGCCTACTATTATGCTTGAAAATCTATTATACATAGTAGTAATGTTTTCGCTTGGAAGCATTTTAAATTGTTCATATTGTGAAACAAGAATATCTATTCTAGTTTGTTTCACTTTATCCGTTCCTTCATAAGTTATCTGCAGTTTATCCCAGATTTCTTTAGCAGATTTGCATGCAGACACTCTACTAAATTCTCTTTTGGATAAGGCACAACATAAGTAGTTCTTAGCTTTAAAGTTTAAAGATAATTTACTTTTATCAGCAGGTGTAATGGCAGTAGTGCCTTCAATAGGAACAATAACAAAATCACCTACCTCAATTACCTGCCACAGATCAAAGTCTGTGCCTCGAATGAAGCATTCCATTCTCATTTTCCAGTATTGATAATCTTCTCCGTCAAAGAATGGAGGTCTGGTGACTGATTGTCCTTCAGCATATCCTTGAGCTGCCATGGATCTTTACTCTAAGATCGTTGGATCTTCTTTGAATGATCAGAGACCCGCTCTGATACCACTTGTTGGCCCTTTTGGTACGGCAGCAAGCCAACCTAGAGGGGGGGTGAATAGGTTTTTCTGAAATCTGAAATAGAATCTTAAACACAGAAAATAACACTTGAAAGCTTGGTTAGTTCAGTGTGATAGAGAGTGCAGTGCGGAAGCAAATAAACAATCACACAAGGACACAGAAGATTTATCCTGGTTCGGCCCTTCCCACATGGAAGTCCTACGTCCAGTCCCCAAGCAAACTCTTGGGATTTCACTAACCAAGGGTACAGTCCCCCTTATGGACCTTACAACACCCTGGATCCCCCACCAGGTCTTCTTCTCTTTCCCGGGCAAGAAGGCAGCCCACTTCTCTTACAGGTAAAGAAGCCAACCTCCTGGAACAAACCCAGTGCGGTTCTGCTAGACACAAACCCCTAGCTGGGTGACAACTGGTACAAACCCCAGTTAGGTTCTGCTAGACACCAACCCCTAGCTGGGTTAACAACTGGTACAAACCCCAGTTAGGTTCTGCTAGACACCAACCCCTAGCTGGGTTAACAACTGTATACAGTCCTACAGCTGGACACAGATCTTTCTTAGAAAGATCAGACTGAGAGACCTTACAAGATGAACACTCATGTAAAGCTCACAGTCCCAAACTCTCCCCAGATATACAATAAGCTCGGAGAGAAACAGAAGAGAGAAAAGAAGGCTCGAATGCTTGAAAGCTTGGAAGCTTGAGAGCTTGAAATGCTTTGAATGCTTCTTCTTGGCTCAGGCTCTTTCTCTCTTTCCTTGAGTGTATGTGGCGTGAAGGTGCTTCTCACAGATGTACACTCCTTCAAAGATATTCAAGAAAAGGCTCTTTTTGTTCTTCAGCAATGCTCCATCTTTTATATTGAGCAGCTTTAGAATAGATCCGTTGAAGAGATCCGTTGGAGCTCTTCTAGTCGTTGCTGATCTTTCTCTTCATTTGTCTTAATCAGACTCTGATGGTCTTCGATGTCTGTGAGCATAGAAGAGAGTGTTAGCATAAAAGAGTGTTTATGATAAACGATGCATGGTACTGTGCTTCTGCTAGCATACTGAAAATAGTAGGTCATATCTTTTTGACAAGATTCTGAAATATGCATGCAGCTTTTTGTCAGAAGATATTTGACTTTTTATTTAAGCGCCAACCATATTTGAAATATAAAGGCAATCTGTGTTTCAACAGAATCCATGAAGAAATCGTTATGAGCATGACTTATGAAATCGTTATGGGAACGATTTCTTAACAAATCGTTATGGGAACGACTTCTTATCAAATCAATACGCTCAAAGAAGAAATCGTTATGGCCACTTATCAAATCGTTATGGCTTCTAAAGAAATCGTTGCGAATACTTATGAAATCGTTATGGCATCGACTTCTTGGAAAATCATTTCGGTCACTTAAGGAATCGTTATGGGAACGACTTCTTATCAAATCAATACGCTCAAAGAAGAAATCGTTATGGCCACTTATCAAATCGTTATGGCATCGACTTCTTGGAAAATCATTTCGGTCACTTAAGGAATCGTTATGGGAACGACTTCTTATCAAATCAATACGCTCAAAGAAGAAATCGTTATGGCCACTTATCAAATCGTTATGGCATCGACTTCTTAGCAAATCGTTGCAGCGCTTGATACTTTGGCACTTTAAACAGAAATCGATGTATATTGATTAAACATCGATTTTATCATTTTAGTGCGCTAAATATTGCATCAATGAAAGACTTAGCTTTTGCTATGAGATTGATGCGACACAGATGAAACAAAATATTCAATTTAAGTTACATCATAAATTTTATTATCACCAAAATACCAGAACAAATAGAGAGTGGTTCAACAATTGTCTATAAAGAACACCTTGCCCAGTCTGCTCGGAACTCTTATGTGTGTGACCCTCTAGGCCCAACTGCTAGTCCAGTTTTCAGCCCATTAAGCTCAATAACTCTTTATTGACTTATGGTAATTAATTAACATCTCATATTAATTAATTACATAATCAATTATCGTCTCACGATAATTGACCGGGCTTCCAATCAAGTTGGGTGCCAAGCAACACCACTTGATCCTGGAAAGCATTGGGTTCAGCAACCCATTCAAGGAACCTTTTGTATCATCAGTTACCACGTGACTATAATCCTTCGCTCGTACAATGCTCCCGAGTGCACTTAGGGTATGGTCAACTGTCAAACCCTAATGTGTGTACTCACTTGGTTTAGATGCCGCATAACAATATCAGAAAACTCCTTTTCTGATAAGTAGTCTTGCCCTGGCCAGGGACTATCAGGCATCCTTCCGTAGAGCATTCACTCTCCTATTACCGAGAGCTAGCGATCCCATATTGACCACACAATCACCTTCGAAGGTATTCCGCTAGATCCGATCACTTAACTGATTAAGACCTCATAGCTAGAGATCTATAAGTCAAGGTCAAAACCGAGAAGTCCATCAACAAGGTGTCCTTGGTGTCTCAGGTCTAAGGACCAGTCACGCCACTGTGACAATGAATCTAGCTGGTTGACAGTAAGGTAATATTACCATCCAGTGATTCATAACGAATCAGTTCAGTGAACTCATTCTCCAATGAGCACCTACAGATTCACCTTAGTGTCCCCACACAAGTGACTATGAGACCAGCCACCCTCATCATATGAGCAGGTGCAACCTGTACTAGCCTAACCGGATATCCGATGTCCTTCTCGGATATCCTCCGACTAGGAACAATTAAGAATATACGTTTAAAGGATATTAATCTCATTGTTATGATCTCATTATAATTAATATCCATTGCGCATATTCATGGACTTCATAATGAAACGATAAATGAATTACACATAACGAATATAAAAGCCTTATTATTATTATCAAAGAACAAGATTGTACAAGTTATGATTGACTTGAGGACATCCATAACTAACACTAACTATGCCTAGGAGACGATCGTGAGGCAGATCGGGTTGTGGAGAGACCATCTTGGTTTGCCAAGGCAGACATCATTAGGTTTAATCTGAGTTTAATAGGTGGTTTTTAAGGCAAACAACTTAGGGTTTTAGTCCATGATCATGTTCCCTATGTTTTCTAATTTTTTGGGGATATTTTGTGAACAAATCCTTGCCCATTTTCACGATTTCGGCAAGCTATCATGAGTTTGCCTGATGTGAAGTTAACTATGACATAGGTCGTCGTCAACTTGAGTTGATGACAAATAGACTATCCTTAAGATGTAGTTGGTGACAATAGATGTCGTCGTCTACTGTAAATTGACTACAACCTGTAATGTCGTCAAGTTCATGGTTTCTAGGGTTTCCAGCTTTGTTTTGCATGAACAATTTGATGATTTTGTGATTGTTTAAGGGTTTTGTTGGCATTGTCACGAAGCTTTAACCTCTGTGACAAGATAGTGAAACCCTAAATATTGTATGGGTATTTGAAATAATTATATGAATTTCTGTTTATGTGAAACCATGTGAATAATTGCTAGAGTAGGTCCTATATAGCACATATGCCATCAGATTCATTTGAATTATGCATGATAATTAGTTATAGTAAGACATTAATGATTTTAGATGTGTTTAACAATGTAAGCTCTGTTTATAGAATTATTTACTTATTTTATGATGATTTTTTGTGCACAATTTTAATTAGTAAAAATAGTTTTGTTTCTCCAAAAATTATGAAAAATTAAGAAATTGTTTATCGAAGAACATCATACAATTAAAGTTTGAGCATGATCTGAATACCGTAGTGTTAAATATGAAAATTTGAAGCTATTCAAAATGGGCTTGTGCAAATTTTGATTCATATTTGCCTATCTAAACTGATAGTAAGGATCTGTTTTGGAGTGGTTAGCATATGTGGAAACTAAAGCAAGAATTCTGAACTTTAATAGAAAATGTAACATTGCATGAGTGTATCTTCATACAGTAACTAATGGATAAAATGCATGATATATGAGCATAAATTGTGATAAATCACTGCTTGGACATTGATATTAAAATTTTTGCTAATAAGACACTACCACATAACGCCCCACTTGACCTAGTGCGATCGTACCAACTCGCATTGGATTGGAGGAAGACATGTATAGTGAGAACAAACCAACATTAACGGTACATAAATAGTAACAACAATGCAAAGAAAAATAAAATTATCCATCAACTTTCATTAATCATATGCCACATTCTATATATAAAAAAAGTTCAAGTGCATGATCAGTCCCAAAATAAAGACATAACAATTGTCCAAAAAACATTTATTCCTCACATACAATATTCACTACACTCAAAAGCTCAAGCAAACTAGTCCTCGTGCTCAAAATCTGAATATGCTATCCCTTCAACGTCGAGATCTTCAACTTCTCCTGTAAAATTAACAAGTATGAGTCCACAAAGACCTAGCAAGTAACTAAAGATAACATTCCATGATCTGCATATAACTTAACTTTAAAACATGCTAACTTGATGTACGTTCATGATCACATTCATGATACATTATACTTTGCTCTTAGATCTTATACATTCTAGACATGTCATTTCTTTCAATAGTCATAAACCACATTTCTATAACACTTTTATTTACTAACGTGTGATCATGCACTATAACTCAAATCAATGCACATGGAGAATCTTTATGGCACTGAATCAATCAAACATGTGTAACATATAATCATGGATAGCAAAACTATAAGTTTACCATGCTATGTGACCAATATATAATTGATTTAACATGTAACATATTGTTCATTTCAATCATGAAACTATAAAATAAGCAATGATGAAAACCATTATGAATCAATATCATTTACATGTATGACATTCATGAAATCAATGGCAGTATCATTTGCACATTCCATTTCCGTTCCAATATCAGCTTCATTAGCACTTTTAGTATCAATGGCAATGGGATTCCCTGCTGCTTTCCCATGTCTACCGGGAAACTAACCAAGTGGCTGATGCTTTAGCTAATTATGCGTGCCATACTTTGCTTAATGATGTCTTTTGGGGGCCTTATAGTGTCCCACATACATGTAAGGGGCCTATTATCTTGGATAAGACTGGTCTTATGCATGTTAGACTGGTTTGACTGGGGTATGCCTCTATGATTATGTTCTTTGTTATTATTATATTCTTGGCCCAGGTTATCACACTGGTGGAGTGGGAACACTCTCCCCTCCTGGGGGGGGATGCACTCTCCTAGTTTGTGACCCTGAGGACCATTTTAATAATAATAAAAAAAGAGTATCAATGGCAATATCAGTGGTACAATATGCCAGGACACAACCCTAACCACCACTAGAAGGTCATTCAATCATTCGGTAGTGATCACCTAAGCAATTTGAGAATAAGTCTTGGTTAATTGAGTAGAATTGGGGGAAGTCCTTCCCACCATAACCAGTGCTATACTTGTCCACCTCCAAGATTTCACCACATTGCCCTAGGGACCAGTAAATAGTAGTAAGCCTTCCTATAGGGGTGTTACTACAGTATGACTCTAGTTCCCTCTATGGTGGCAATGTCTCAATTGGCTCATATAACAATAACAATATTCATACAATGAATCACGTGTACTATAGATTGACTTTAAACATTCACATGGTCATGCATAGATGAAATTTCCATTTAGCACTACATGCTCAATTCTCTAATGCAATAGAACATTGTCTAAAGATATTTAGAAACCCATGGTCTACTGTACGTATGACATTCAGACATTTTAGAATCTTAATAGGATTCAAAACCATTTTATTTAATCAAATAAAAATTTGATTTCATATAAGCATGACATATATGGTTTAGAAAATCATAAGAAATTACACATAGCTCATATCAAGGTCAAATTTTCACTGTAAAGTGAAGTCATTCTGTGATAATAAATCCTAATTTTCCACAATTTTTTGGTTGATAAAAATAATTTTCCAAATTAATTACTTTTCATGGAAAACCCATAAAAGTCATGCAGAAATTCAATTAACAAAGAACAAGTTGTACAGAGGCACAAACTCACTTACAGAACTAAAACTAATAACCATGATGTACCCGATAATTCTAAGAGCCCATATGCCATATAGGGATTATTCTAACATCAATTAGCATGTTTTCATATTAACAGAAATCCAAGATAAACATGTTAAAGCATAAAAAAAATGATCAGGGTTGTTCTGTAGTGTAGCAGAAATTACCCCCATTATATCAGAACGATTAAAGCCCATATACATGCCTTGAATAATTAGATACATCATGCAGGACGTAAATAAAAAGTTTAGGAATCCTAGAAGTTAACAGTGAGTTTGTTTGAGGTGAAGTAAACTTGACGGCAAGATCTGTTACCAACAAAGAATTTGGTGATGGTCGAAGTTGTCATCAAGTTCTTGTAGATAGGAATTTTGCAGAAAACACATGGAGAAACTTTGGAAATCCAAGCCCTAAACACTCATCTAAAAATTTGTGCAAATGGAGGGAAGAAGAACATAGAACCATGAAGGGAAGCCCTTAGTTACTCGCCTACGAAACCTCCTACAGATCATGAATTTAATAGTTGGCACCCACCTTGGCATCCCTAAGATGTTCCTCCTTCCTCGATCAGATCTGCACCACAAACACCTCCTGGATGAAAGCAACACGACTAGTGCCCCATTCCTACAATCAACATGACCTCCTCCACGCCTCAACCAGCACGAGCAAGCTCTCAAATGGATCGAAATCACTCTCACCAAGAGTATAACCTTCACAAGAGAACCCTAGCCAAAGGGACCTCTCAATGACAAATCTAGCACCTACACACTCCAGGTGTAATCCTCACCACAGGATTCAAAACCCTCTGATCTAAAGGCTGTAGAAATGATAGAAACATCTGCCATTATCGTTGTGCAAACATCGATCGTAGAACATGACAAGCATACAAGATAGATTGTCGTCTAGTCAATAATAAATAACAATCGATTGTGTCATCAAAATGGAAAATCCAAAAATATTCAAATTTAAAACATATTTAATGAAGGCATTAAGTGTCATCAAAAGAGACTTAACGACATCCACTTGTGTTATCACCTCCAAATGACGACACTCTTTGCTATCGTCAAGATCAAACAATAAAAACTAATACAGAAACTCTTGCGAAAAACAAAGAAAAATTACTACTGAAAACCTAGGAAACTACACCCTCTCCCCTTAAAATAATCTTTGGCATCAAAGATTAATTCATGGGTACATACCAAATAAATGAGGATATATCTTCTTCATCTCCTCCTTGAGCTCCTAAGTAGCCTCCTCTTGAGCAAAATTCCTCCATAGCACCTTCACGAATGGAATGGACTTAGATCTCAATACTTGCATCTTCCTGTCCAAAATCCTTATAGACTAATCTTCATAAGACAAATCTAACGGAAGCTTGACCAGCTCATAGTTGATGACATGTGATGGATTTTGAACATACTTCTGCAACATCGAAACATGGAGCACCGGTTGGATATTTGCCATAGGTGGAGGCAATGCAAGTTGATATGCAACACTCCCAACCTTCTTCAAGATCTCAAATGGCCTAATAAACCATGAACTCTGCTTCCTTTGTTTGTCGAATCTAACCACACCCTTCATTGGGGACACCTTCGAAAAGACATGCTCACTAACCTTGAATGCTAGATTCTTCCTTCTTGTATTGACATAACTCTTCTATCTATCCTAAGCAACTCTCAATCTCTACCTAATCATCTGGAGCTTGCTGGACATCTCCTACACTATATCAGGACCAACTAATTGATGATCACCAGACTCCTCCTAACACAAAGGAGATCTAAGGGCCTATAAAGAGCCTTGGGAGCCATACCAATGCTCACATGGAAACTATTGTTATATGTGAACTCCACAAGAGACAAATGATGCTCCCAATCACCCTTCTTGTCCAGAACACAAGCTCTAAGCATATTTGTTGCCCAACTATCAATATTAGAAGGAAGGTTGAATATGATGCTTTGAAAATTTCTACAGCGCAAAAATAAATAGTGGACACGGTTGTAAGAATTAGATAATTTCAGAAATGCAAACATAAACAATCACACATAGTGCACATAGATATATCCTGGTTTGGCAATGAGTTTATTCTCAGTCCTACGTCTAGTCTCCAAGAACACTTGGGAATTCAATAAGGGTACAATCCCCCCTCAAGGACTCTTACATACCAGCTCAACTGGTCTTCTCTTCACAACCTGAAGAGGAACTACAACACCTCGATGACTGCGAGTCTTCCCTTCTATCAAGGGGACCAATATTTGTACAACAAGCCTTCTCTCCAATTGAAGAGGCACAACCTAGACCTTTGAGAAATTACAAAGAGTCCCTAGACCAAGCTCAAGACATAGATTGATCTAAGACGATGTCCAATAGGAACATGATTTACAGGAAAACACCCTCTTATATAGACATAATTTTCTTCTAAGAAAAGAACTCAGCGGGAACACAAAGACAAACGGAAAACTAAAAGCTTGAAAGGTTTTTCTTCTTCAACACTCAACTCATGAGAGTTTAAGGAATTGTTTCTTTTTGGTCTAGTGGCTCTTAGCTAGTGTCTCTCTATTTGTCACCCTTGCCTTCTGTGTGTGCACATACCTGCTCTTTTATAGAATCTCTAGAAAGATAGCCGTTAGTATGTCTGTTGAGTTTTCTTCTTGAGCCTGTGAGAATTTCCAATACATTAGCATAGTCTAACGTTTGTATTACATGAGTACCAGATACCTGCATGCACTAAATGCACAGAGAAGGATGCCAACAAGAGAAGTCACACATTAGTCAGACTATACCTCCTCTGTACGCAGTCGACATTTCTGGCGAATAGCCTGCTATTCTAAGTAGTTGCCTTTTTGCCTACTAGGAATAAGAAGTCTTTTTGTAACGTACATGAGGTAAGATCATATCTTACAAAATGTAGGTTATATCCAAAAGGTAAGGCTACTGCAATCAAGTTTTAAGACTTTTAGATACTAAAAAGATTTTGCACGAGATTTGTGAAATAGTCTCCAAGAGAAATTTCAAGTTCATATTGCACGCCAAAAATATTTTGAAACACTTGGCTCTACATTATTTAACAATACTAATTTAATCAGAAAGAAATTTAGGATGGACGACACAGCCATTGAGTTAGATATAATAACTGTAAAAGGTCATGACTAAAGTCAATATCTATTCTACTTAGATAATATGTTTAGTCATCAATCGATATATTACACTTAACTAGTCATTAGTCGAAAGGACATGAAAGAGCTCACCGATCGGAATGATTCAAAGCAGCTGTTCACTAATTGAAACAACGATAATGCTAATCAATATGATGTTTATCAATCAGAACAACAATAATGCTAATTGGTATGATGTTCACTAATCGAGACAATAATAACACTAATCGATGTGTTGTTCACTAATCAGAACACCAATAACACTAATCGGTATGTGTAGACACCCATTTTGGCCCATAAATCGAGCCACATTTCATGTTCTCATAATACTCCCCAAGTTGGTCATCATCTTGAGCCCATTATCAGCCCCTTGATGGGCCAATTGTGCTTAATTCTACTTTATCTGGTCCAAATGTCACCCAAGAGTCCTTGTTTTTATCGATCCTTAAGGCATTAGATCCCAAGCTTTAATGTGTTGGCCTGCTTTGACGTGTTAGTATATTGATTGACATCCAAGCCTGAATGCGTCGAGCCGCTTTGACACATTAGTCTATCGATTGACGTCCAAGCCTTAACGTGTCGACCCTCTTTTGAAGCTTTAGTCAATCGATTGATGTTCAATCCTTAACGCGTCAGCCCACTTTGACGCTTTAGTCTATCGATTGACGTCCATGCATATCAATTAATGTTCAAGCCTTAACATGTTAGCCAACTTTGGCACATTAGTCTATCGATTGGCATCCATGTATATGATTAATGTTCAAACCATATCGCATCGGCCTCTTTGGACGCATTAAATATTGTCACACCAACTTTGGTGACGCGTTAGTCTATCGATTGACGTCCATGCATATCAATTGATAATCAAAACTTAACGCGTCGGCCCGATAGGATGCTTTCTTGTTATCGCGACAACCATCCTTGATGCGTTAATCTATGCATATCTATTTATGACCAAATGATGTCACGTCAGGCTTCTTGGATGCGTTAATCATTGTCGCGGTTGCCCAATACGATGCATTAAGAGTCTGCATGGCAGAGATCACGTAGGCCATATCTCTCTCATCCATCCGGCCTTATCTCTATTCCAACGGCCTTGGGATGATCCCCAACCACGAGACTTGGTTCTAACAAACCCTAAAACCCTCTTGGGACTCTCCCATGCGGATTTACTTAGCATTTATCCTATTTTGTGGGTGATTATCCCCCAATGGACAAGATAAACTCTCCCTCCACTATAAAATCAATCCATTCTCCTCCAAACCAGAGGTTAGACACCATAGAGGCACCAGAGGCTTCCCCACATCCAGAGGTTGCTGAACTTAACATAGGACACCTACTCAGCTAGGGAGTTGCCCTCTTTGGGGCCCTTTCTCTCTCTTTTATTCTCCTTTCTTTCATGCATTTTGGATAGGATTTATTTCATAGTTTCCTACATCACATCCACACACACCCATTTTCTTAACCCTAGGGGTTTCCTAGCACCCCAAGTTCACACTTCCCATACTATTTCTATTCCAATTTTCATTTGAGTAGATATTACACGTAATGATTGTCTAATAGGGTTGTTTCTTACTTTTATTTATTTTGGCAGGTTCTCCACGAAAAGGAGATGAGGAGCTCTCCTTCTCTGGCCGGCTAGAGGAAGGGAAGGAGGTCTACCATCAACTCCCGCTCCCTTTTGAGAAGGCGTCAAGCTGGCATACACGACAGAGCTATCGCGTCAGATCGCACGGATGCGTTAGCATCATTGTTTGACACGATAAAGGTAAGTGGCCTTCTCACCCCCTGTTCTTAGTAGGTTAGCCTTTATTCATCACAGTATTCACATGCATCCTGCTAGGTGGCGATCACACATTCATACTCACATGTATATCATGATTTTATTGTCATTCGAGGGGTGCACATCCCTGTGATTATACATTTTGGCGATCACGGTGGGACCTCCTGTGCTAACCCTCGTTTGCTCTGTCATTTGCCTACCTTCCTTTATTTTCCTTCATTTTGTTTTCCTTGTCCATTGAGGCCAATATGTCATAGTGGTGATGCGTAAGAAGGAGTGTCCTGATACTAAGGCGTTGCGATTTTTGAACGCGATAAAGGTACGGTCCTTGACTGTCATTTCCACTTCCAAAATTCCTATTTAACTCATATTCTGGATGATCCATGTTGTTCCATATCATGTATAATGTTTTTGTTTGCTAGAATCATGTTAAGAGTCGAGTTTTCCTTTTATTTTATCTATTGACTTCGGATCTTTGTTGTTGACGGATCGTGATGACACAACATGGACGCTCTCCAGGAGAGGATACGACATCAGGTACGCATTGGATGCTACTACATTCTGTGTTATTGTTTCTGTTTGAGGTCCTAGGAGGTTAGTTGTTTTTATTTATAGTTGTTTTCTATGGTTATAGCATTGTGGTAGATCTATTTGCACATTGCCTTTGTGCAGATTAGGGTTTCCTTATGCATTATTTGTCGCATCCAATGTACCAGCCGCAACATTGTCAGGTCTGGTTATTCTGACGTGTCATTGACAGGGACCTTAGTTTGCTGTTTTATTAGAATTAGGTTAAAATTTGCATGCACTGTGGTGCACATAGGTCTATACATACTCTACATGTGTAGATAGGATTCCTCCTTGGTAGCGTTAACTCTCTCACCTATGAGCACTTGTGGGCTAACTAGAGTTTGTTATCGAGGGCTTCCATAAGTCCCCGTTGTCGTATGCACGTTGCGGCCGTCGGACAAGTTATACCTAGTGCCCCCGTAGTTCAGGTCATGCCTGTGTGAGATCTATGTATCAAGCCCTTAGTCACCCTAGAGTACTTGAGTACACACCTATTAGGGTTCCTCATTTGGTCGAGTGCAATCCAATTAATCAACCCATTAAAAGGCTAATTGATAACCCTAGAAATTAATGTGCATCATGTCAAGTTGGGTGTTTGCTTGAGAACTCTTTCCTCATCCTCTTTCTTGCTTGTTTAGGTATGTTGTTTTACCTTACTGTATCCTTGTTGGTGCCCCTATGGCTCCCTTCTACTTCACTTATCCTCCTACCTCTCCTTCCCATACGGATTCTTTTCCCCATGAGACCTCTCAAAATCTAGCACAATATAGTGCCCATCAAGCCGAGGAGGGCACCTTCTCTCACCTTACCTCCTCCCCTTTTAATCAATCAACCCGCCTCCTCTCAAGAATGGGCCCTGACCAAGCTCATCAACCGCTCCCATATTTGGACGGCCGGTCCTCCTCCTTTATTGTTGGTCTCAAAGTGTAGCACCCCGGAAAATTCAGTAATTAAAAATTTTAAATAAATGGAAAATAGATAATTTTTGCATTATCAAAATGTTTAAAACATACGTACCACTATCGTACGAGCAAGAACACATCAGAAAATTATGTAAAATTTATAAATCAACCCCAAACATTATTCCTAAGTGTTCCACGAAGAAATTTGTGCAACGAAAAATTCGATTGGTCAAGTGTACGTCACAATGTGACTGATTATCCAAATTAGGAAACTAAGTCGGAAAACCGTTAACACAGAAATATAACCCGACCATAAAGTAAATAAACATGTTGGAGAGTCTTCCAACATCATATATTGACGACCCATTATCGATATTGGGCCAATGGATCACATTTGGCCCAAGAATCAAATGAAGTAAGAAAATGCATAGAAATTCGCAACCTTAAATAAGCTGAAATTAGAAAGAGGCAATTAAGGTAACAATTGGATGCAATAATGCTCTCTTGGAAACCCAAATTCATGCCTAGCCACCCTTGGAGGTTGCTTGATGGCCAAGACACTCCAATGGAGGAAGAGATCTTCAAAACATGGAAGGGGGCTTGCCAAAACCACAACGTTTCCTTCCTTGATGCAATAGGACTTCTAAAAGCCCTAGATGCATAAATACGCTCCACAAAACCCTGGGGGGATGAGTTTTACATCTTGTTGGGGTCGTGTGGTGGAGCTCTTGGCAGCTGGGGAGTAGAAGATCGAGCACACCAAGCCCTTCTTCTTCCCCATTGCGTCTTCTTCGGCCTGCGCAAACAGTCATCTTGGAGTCAACCAAAGGTAGGTCAAACCTAAACCACATCATGCAAGGCTTATACCCCTAGAAAGAGGGTCAAGTCTAGTTCCTAACCCAACTAGAATGCCCAATTTTCATGCAGTTGGCTGGGCATATGAAGCGTTCTCCAACCAATGGTCTGAATGAGGGTTTTCTAGAGAATGATACTTCTTCAAACAAAAAGGTAGGTTTTCTTGTGCCAAACTTTAATAAATCATATACCAATGTGTAGAGCATCAAGTCTAGTTTCATTTCCAAGTGGTTTCATCAAATTCCAATGAGTACATCTTGAGTTATAAGCGTTTTGCCAAAGTCGCGCATGATAGGGTTGTTGCCCAGCTAGCTAGCCCAGAGGGGGGGGGTGTGAATGGGATATAAAAAAAATATTGAGTACCTATAACCTGTTCACACAAAGGTCACAAAAACACACTTCGCAGATTGTTAGTGTTAGTTAAGGAAAAATCAATCACACAAAAGCATTCACATGACACAGAGAATTATCCTGGTTCGGATCTCCTCTCCTTAGGAGTCCTACGTCCAGTTCCTGAGCAATATTTCAGGATTTCACTAACACAAGGGTACTGTCCCCCTTATGGACCCTTACACACCCAGCCACAGCTGGTCTTCTCTTCACAACCCGAAGAGGAACTTACAGCACCCTGGATACCACCAGGTCTTCCTTCTACATGAAGGGAATCTCACACCCTGGATCCCACCAGGTCTTCCTTCTTACCCGAAGGGAACAAACACATAAGAAGTGAAATGAGATCAAGCCCCTAGATCAAGCTTATACAATGCCAGATCTGAAGCTAAAATTGAGAGGAAGATCTACAGGGAGGGACACTCTCAGTTTACAGAAGCTCTCAAGATTAACACAATGAATGCAGAGAGCTAAGAGCTAAACAATCAAAGGAGTGAGGCTTGGCTCTTCGAGATACTCGCAGAAAGACTTGTGTAAGATTGTCGTTGGTATTCTCTAACTCTTGGATCTCCTTTTTTTTGGAGCTTCAGTCTTCTATATATATCTTCTATTTGAAATTCGAACGTTAAAGTGTCCATTGTCTCTAAGTTCTGGTTTACGTTAGACTGCATGGTACTGTAGAAGTTCAATGGTCTTTTGGCTTTTCATGCATGCAAAGAGAGAAGATCTTATGAAGTATCCTTTGGCTTCTATTTTGTCCAACGTTGTATGATGAATGTTGTCAGAGACTTGCACACATTAGATGCTAAACAATAGACAGCTTGCTAGACTGTCTCTTGTTGTCAGTCAACGTTAGATTGATTTTATACAAATGTAGAAGTTCCATTCTGTTCTTCTAAAAAGATGTTTACAGAATAAGCATGAGAATAGAAGATATTGTCTGCATGCATGCAGAGATAGGTTCAGTCTCCATAATTGCACAGCTGACAGAAAGATATACGTGAAAACTTTGACTTTTCAACGTTATTAAAAAATTATCTCAAAAATTAAATCGTTATAGTCTATGAAATCGTTATATGCATGACTTATGAAATCGTTATGCAAATGAGTTGATATTCATGTAAATCGTTGTGCACTCATAAGCAAACTCATGCATATATAAATCGATATGCATTAATAACCAAATCGTTGTAGAGACAAATCGTTGTGATTCCATAAGTAAATCATTATGCACACGTCGTTATAATCAAATTGTAAGAGACAATGTGAATGAATCGTTATTTGCTGTATCGAATCGTTACAGCGACCAAGTCGTTATGTAACTTGATGAATCGTTACAGTAATAGAGTTGTTATGTAACTTATCGAATCATTATAGGGATCAAATCATTATGATGGTATAGGCAAATCGTTATGAACCAACTTGTTACAAGCAAATCATTGTTCTTTACTTAAGAAATCGATGTGAGACCAAATCGTTGTTCTTACTTAAGAAATCGTTGTGAGACCAAATCGTTGTTCTCACTTAAGAAATCGATGTGAGACCAAATCGTTGTTCTCACTTAAGAAATCGATGTAAGACCAAATCGTTGTTCTCACTTAAGAAATCGATGTGATCACTTATCGAATCGTTATGGAAGCAAATTGTTATGAATACTTAACGAATCATTACGAACGCAAATCGTTGCAATCACTTAACGAATCGTTGTGAGGGCAAATCGTTGCGATCACTTAATAAATCGTTGTGAAGGCAAATTGTTACAACTCTACTAAAATCGTTGTAGTATAAAGAAAGTCGATGTGGACTTAGATAGATTTCATGCTTTGAAACAAAATTGCTACAGTAGGAATAATGCTTAGGATTTGGATTGATTTTCCTTGTTTTATTTCATGTGCTCAAGACTTGTAGAAAATTCGTTTGTTTAAACTTTATATAGTTTTGTTAATAACCAAAATAGATATGTGATTTATTTAAATTACATGGGGATAAACTGATCATTAATATCCCCCGTTTTGGTGATGACAAAACTTAACAATTAGCAAAGATGATCTGAAATAAGTCTAAGCATAATTGCAAGAAAAAAATATATAAGGGATGAATTTCAGAAATGCTATATTTCTCCCCCTTTTTGTCATGAAGCAAAAAGATACAAGAGTGAGACAAAGAAGAGAGAAAAGAAAGCACAAAGAGAGAAACAAAGAGATTTATTGAGCATTGGAGGGTTCAGAGAGATAGAAGGCAGGAGACAAGAGAGATGCAAAGCGCCTAATGACAGGTAGCGCTTGGCGTTCCTGCTCTTCAAAATAGGCTTGAAATGCGCCAAGCTCAAAGCAATAGGAGGGTCCCATGGTGGGAACCATCCTCTTGATGTGAAGCTGCCTCTGATTCGATATGAAATCTGAATATCTGTCGTTGCCAAGAGCTACCTTGTAGGTGGTGAAGCAACCAAAACTGGCAAACTGAAGAAACTGAGTAACTTTAAAGGGATAAAAGATTTGATGCTGCCTAAGTTCCTTCTTTAATTCTAGAAATACCCTGTACCGTTCTTCCCATTTCATGAAGGAGTCCCGGACAAGGTGAAGAGAATTGGCATCCAAAAATTCACCGGGAGTCAGAAGAGGTTGATTGGAACGAGCCTGAGAAGCATTCACCTCTTTAAGCTATTGAGCTGATAGAGTGTAGAGCTTTTCCCAATCAGCAGGCGACAACCTCTCACACTCAGATAGAATAGGGGCAAGGATATCTGCCTTGAGGTACTCCTGAAGATACTGCTTGAAGACAAATCTATGAAAATAAAGATTACGACCTTCTTGCACAAAGAGCCTGGCCATAAACTGAGCAGCTCACTCAAACATGAGTGTGCCCACAGAGGAGTCCATGATCAGGGAGCGAAGGGGAGGAAGGAACACCACATCAGGAATTACCAGGGTGGCAAAATCAACTCGGAGAGGTTCGGTGTGAGCAACCCTAAGACTGAGTGCACGGATAGCTTGCCTGAACTGCCCCAGCTGCACTTCTAGAATGCTATTAAGATAGCAGTAATCACAGTACATTTTGTAGTGCCGGATGAACTTGATTTCCTTTTGAATGAAAGGTCCAAAAAGATCTTTATAGTGAATCTAAAACCATTCAGAGAGAGGGAGAGGAGCTTCTCTGGGTGGATATCTGGCGGCTTGAATACGAAAAAATTGATTGTACAGATCTCTGTTGCTCCGAGCCCACTGCTCTTCAGTTTTGGCTTCAGTGATGGAGAAAATTTTTGACTGTTGAGCCTTGGAAAGAAAGGCATAAGGAAAAATGGTGTTGAGATGGGCCGAAAGATTTTGGAAGGGAAGGCCAAAGAGGTGAGCAAACACTACCTTTTGAAGATATTCCTCATAAATAGAATTTTGCTTATTGGTGATAGAAAGAGACAATCAAAGTGGAGGATAACAGGGTTCAGAAGAGACAGGATGGGTGGAAGTGAGTCTCCTCTTCTTAGGAATAGGGCTGGAAGAGCCTGTCCTGTGAGAATGGGTCCCAACAGCCAGGATTAAATGAAGTATTGCTACTTCAAATTCATCCTTAATGTCTTGGATTTCTGTGTGAGCTAATTGGGCACCCTAAGGAATAATAGAAATGAAAGAAGGAGGTGTTTCTGGATGGAAGAGGGATGCAGGGGTGATGGAAGGGAGATCAGATGGTCCTGAAGAAGAAGAAGAAGGACCACTAGAAGAGGCTCCAGCTGAAGAAGCCGTGGGAGGAACCTCAACAGAAGATAAGGGTGGAGGAATGATGGTGGAGGAAGTAGGAGATGAAGGAGTTTGGGAAGAGAAAGGTGTAGGTGAGGAAATGGTTCTAGAGCGGGGTCGTTTGAAGGTGAGAGGAGCTGGAGGAGCATTGGATGAGGTGGGTGGAGAAGGAGGGGCTGAAGTTGGAAGGGTAGGAGGGACAGAGGGCTCTGGAGCTACAGCCTGATCTTCTTCTCTTACAACCATAGATTCCACTGGAGGTGAAGCATCCTCTGCCAGCCCTGCTGGCCCAAATTTCTCAGCATCAACCACTTCTTCAAGGAGCTCATTCTCAACATGAATTGGCCCTGGTGGCTCTACTGGATTTTCAGACAAAGGCCTTGATGGCTGCTCTTCCTCTTGTTGCTGCTCTGCAATGACAGGCCCTGATGTCCTAGCTTCATCATCCTGCTGCTGCTCTGCAATGACAGGTCCTGATGGCCTATGACTCTCTTCACTTGGCCCTGATGGCCCTGCACTACAGGAAGGAGGGGCATGAGATGGTAAGTGCTTCCTCACAAAAGCTGACAAATCCACAAGCACTGTCCTCATACTGTCATAATCTTTTCGAAGACTTTCAAGTTCAGATGACAGTGCCCCTAATTCATGGGCAGATGAGCTTTGACTGATAAAAATGGAGGCCATATCCGACCTCACGGAACATAAAATTTTGCCTTGCTCATCCAGGCGCTCAACAATAGGTTTTAAATTGATTTTCAACTTCTTTTGCCCAGATCTCCTGTGTGGCTTATTGGTGAGGAGAGGGACTTCTTTAGCCACACCTTTTCCTATGTCTTCTCTTGCCCTAACCCTTGCTTCTTCCTGCTGCTCTGCTTCAACCTGCCGTCCAGTGAAAGGAAGATCCATCTTCTGAACGAAGTTAAAGCTAGTTCGTTCGTGGATCAAGCTTCTCAATCACCTGATACTTGTCAAGATGAAGCTTGAAGTTCTTCTGGACGACCAACGACAAGAGTTCTTAATCTGGATTTATTCTTTCAACTCAGAACTCCCGTCTGTTTCTTATTTCTCATACTCCTCTGTGTGTGGTTGTGATTCAATCGTTCCTTGTGCTTGATTCATGTGGCTTATGTTGTTCTGATTGTGCGTTCATATCTGACAACGTGTGTGTGTGTGAGTTGTAGTGTGGAACTCGCTCATAAGCAGTTATTTCTGTGTGTGTGTGTGGACGGTGGACGTAGGATACACAAGTTGTGTACTCCGAACCACCTTAAATCTTCGTGTCCTATGGTTTGCATGTTTTCACGTTAGATGATTGGTAGGCACGCTGGTTCTACACACGATAGATAGATTGTTTCTATTCTGCTTATCACAAGTTCACACACGGTAATCCAATTTCAAGTTAAATCTGTCTGAGATTTCAACAAGTCTGTGTTTCCATAAAAAAGAAGACAATAGTAATTAGAGTCTACACTAATCTATTCAACCCCCCCTTCTAGATTACCATATTGTATAATTCCGCACATCTTTCAATTGGTATCAGAGCAAGGTTTCTCCGATTTATTGTTTGTAATTGCTTGATCTTACGATCAGGAGATTCTCGATCTCATGGAATCTAACAAGTGGTATTTGGCTGAAGGACATTTGGTGTCCAGGCCACCCTTCTTTGATGGCACTGATTATCCATATTGGAAAATCGCATGCAGGTCTTTCTGAGAGCTCAAAACTTTGAGCTGTGGAAAATCGTCAACAAAGGAGCGTACGTGCTACCCGAGGATGAGGATACTTGGACAAAGGACCAAATTGCTAAGGAAACTCTCAACTGGAGCGCACTGAACATGATGCAGTGTGCTGTGCACCCCAAGGAGTAATCAAGAGTCTCCACATGCATTTCAGCAAAAGAGATGTGGGACAAGCTTGAACTCATCTACGAAGGCACGTCTGGGGTAAGGGAAACCAAAGCAAGCATGTTAGTTTCTGAATATGGGATGTTTAAAATGAAAAATGATGAAACCATATCAGAAATGTTTGCAAGGTTCATGCTAATTATCAATGGATTGAAAGGTCTTAAGAAAGAATACTCAGAAAGTGACTTAGTAAGGAAGATACTTTGGTCTCTTCCATCCTCTTGGAATACTAAAGCCACAATCATTGAGGATTCTAAAGATCATTCAAAAATGAAATTAGATGAGCTAATTGGTTCCCTCATGACTTATGAAATTAATATAAAGAGGAAACAAACTGAAGAAAACCCAAGAAAATCTATTGCTTTAAAAGCCTCAAACAAAAGTTCCTCTAGCTCCAACAAGGATGTCCAACAAGAAAGTGATGAACATGAAACGTCTAGTGATAGTGAGAATGATGAAATGGCCATGCTCACTAGATAGTTCAAGAAATTCCTTAAACTCAAAAGGAGAGGTTCAAGTAATTCCAAACCTTTTCAAAAGAAAGTTTTTTTAAATAAATTTGAGTCCAATAAAAAATCTGACATTGTGTGCTATGAGTGCAAGAAGCAAGGGCATATGAGAGGAGAGTGCCTTGAGCTCAAGAAGAAACTTAAGAAGGAGAAGTTCACCTTCAAGAAAGCCAAGGCAATGTTGGCAACTTGGAGTGATGAAGACGAAGATGAAGATTCACAACATAATTCCGAAGATGATGAGGTTCACTGCTTAATGGCAAGGAGTAATGACTCCACAGAGGTAAATTCTTCCTTTGAAGATTATACTGTTGATGAATGGGAAGAAGCTTACACTGTTCTGTTTGAAAAATTCTGTGAATTCAAGTCTAAAAATAAAGCATTGAGAAAGAAAATCAATTCATTTGTTCATAGTACACCCAATGATGAACAGATTGCAGTCCTAAATAAAGAAATTCAAATGATGAAAATTAATGAGGAACTCACTATGAAGAAATGGATTGCATAAAAGTTAAATTGCAAGAGAGTGAAAAAGAAAAACAAAGCCTAATCATTTCCATTGAAACTCTTCAAAATGAACATCATGAGATTAAGAAAAAATTGGAACAAGCTGAAAAAGATCTAAAAGGAAAAACTGAAGATCTTACAAGATTTGTAAAAGGAAAATAAAATCTTGATGCTATCTTAGGATCAAATACCTTTATTGCAAAGCATGTTGTAGACACCTGATTGTGACTAATGGGTTGAACCACATTTCTTGCTACCTTAGTGGGCCCCTAATTGGTCACTCACCTTGAGCCCATCATTTGCCTTGATTTGAGCCCATTAATCCATTAAAATACCTTGTAATCCCGAAATCTATCATTTGAAAGAGTCCTTAGAGGAATATGACTCCTATTTTATCATGTGGTTGGAGGATAATGCAAGATAATTCGGGTTCCTTGTCGCGACGCATTGTGGCGCCGCGACTATAATCGCGACGGGTTGGACCGCTGCGACAGTCCATGCATTATACATGCACGTGGGTAATTCTGTCGCGTCCCCCCGCACCGTCGCGTTTCTAGTCGCGACCCTACGATCTGACGCGACAATGTCCGAGATCTCTGGCCTCCATAACCACACCCTATTTATCCTCCCATGCACTTTGACTTGGTCTAAGAGGGTTATCCCGACCCCTTGGGCGGATTTTTGGCCCTAAGGACTCTCCTAAGCTCCCCTAAGGACTCTACACCTAATATTTAATAGAGCTTTATCCCCCACTTTGATTTTCTAAACCTTTTTGAGGAGATAATGCCTAATATTCCCACTCCAGGCTCTATATAAGGAAGGCCCCTCCTCATGGACGAGGGGAGCCTCATGATTACCCCGAAGGGCTGCCAAAATTTCCTCTGAACTAGATTTAGTCTCATTCCCTTCATTCCCTTCACATTCCACTCCCCACAACTCACTCACTTCATCATCAATGGAGCAAGGAACGTGAAGAGGGCGACTCTAGCAATCTCTTGGGCCCCTTTGCACATCATCGGAGCTGCATCCACGTCAGGAAGTCGCCCTAATGGGGCTCATTCTCTTTCCTCTTCCTCTTTTCTATTTCTACATGCATTTTTTTTGTCCTTTTTAAATAGAGCAGGTCCACCATCCACCCAAGTTTTCCCACACTCACAGGGGTTTAAAACCACCCCAGGTGCGTTCCTACCATGGTGTCCCATCTTACTTCGTCTTTTAGAATAGATACTACACTTTATATGTTCTAATGGGGTCTTCTCCTTGCGTTTTCTTTTGATTGGCAGGCAAGCAAGCGAAGTCTACGAGAAGCTCTGGTGCTCTGGCCTGCTAGAGGACTAGAAGAAGGTCACAACAACAAATCTCCCGCATTTAGAGAACGCGACGGCCTAGGGTGACGCGACAATAGACGCGTCTACTTTCACTGACGCGATACTAGAAATGCGGCGGCCATGGCGACCGCGACACCAGGTCAGTTTCCTGTTCTCTTCCTTTTCCTAGTTTAAGTTAGCCATTGCCTTTCCATATCATTAGGCAACTTATCTAGGTGGCGATCACACACTTTTTTTTTTGCTACTAGTTTTAGTACACTTTCGTGTGTCGAGGGGAAGCCAATCCCTGTGATTACACCTTTTGGCGATCACGGTGGGACCTTCACTGCCACCCTCGTAGATTTTGATTGTCTACTTGCCATGTTTCCTTGCTGTTTGTCATTATAGTCTCTTGTTAGGGTTTTGTTCTTTATTCCCTGCATTTTTCCCACTCTGTCATTGTCGCGACCGATCGCGGTGTCGCGACAAGTTCGCGTCGCACCAGGGGGACGCGTCATCAGGTTAGTGCTTGCTATTCCCTTTGTCCTCTCTGTTCAATGCCCATGAGAGCATGCATCTTTCTTATATTACTCAGATCATGTTTACTCGCGTTTCTATCCGATAGTATCCTGTTAGGGTTCGGATTTTCCGTTTAGTTTCATCTGTAAGTTTCCAGTTCTTATCGCGGTCGGAGGATTGGACGCGACCAGGTCGCGGTTGGGATAGGCGACGCGTTAACAGGTTTGCTTTGTATGTTACTGCTTTCATCCATGAATCGGTTTCTGTCTGCTTTTCGATCCATGTTGTACCTGATTAGTATTTCTTTGTGTTTCTTATCTTAGTAGGGTAGTCTGTTTGTATTGGGTTGGTGACCCACGGTGTCCTCGGGTCTCTGTTTGTATCGCGGCAGCTCGCGCTGTCGCGATCGTGTCGCGGCGTACCCGGCCGTCGCGACTCCCCCCGAGGGCTGTTTTTTTTCACCCTGTTTGCTCCTTATCCCCACTCTTGCATACATTTTTGGACCTTTTAGTCCCTTTACATACGCTACTCATCCCAGTTGATCAGGTTCCCCCCCTTGGTTGAGTGAGTCCTCTCACCTACGAGCACTCGTAGGCTGACTCGGACCCGCCTTCCGAGGACCTCAGTAAGACCTCGTGACCGTACGCACGTTGCGGTTCACCGGGCAGGTTGTACCCGTTGCACCCATAGTTCGAGCCACCCACGCATGTGAGTGTATGCCACCCTTAGCTACACCAAAGCACTTGAGTCCATTCCTACTAGGGACCGCTTGGCCAAGTGACATCCTTCCAGTCAATTCATTTAAAAGGTCAAGTTGAAATCTTAAAAATTTGCGCCTTAAGCATGACAACTTGAGTGCTTTGATTCATCCCTCCGCATCTCAGTTTTTTTTTTTTCTTGCTGTGATAGAGTCTAGGCGTGTCTGTATCACCTTCCCAATTGATTGGGGAGGTGCATGCGTCATTGCCTAGGAAGATCGAGTTAGTCTCCTCCCGTCCTTGTGATTTATCACAATCCTTTGTTCGATATGGACCAATTCCATGTCCTTTCTGATGATACCTTGCCTATAGGGCTCCTCGAAGACGTGGCCCAATCCACCTCGGCCATACTTCCACCCCCTATTCAGTCTCCTCTTATCATTAGGGGTCAATCCCGTCCCCCCTCTCCTCCAAAGGGGGATGACCCCCATTCGCAATTCAGCCAGCTGCTCCCCCATTTAACTCCAGAACAAGTGCGAGAATTCATCACTGCCGCCAAAGGCAAGCAGCCCTTGTCTCCATCTGCCCATAACTCAGTCCGACCAACGGACTCTTCCACCCATATCGCTTCAGCACCCCACCTTCCTTCCTCAGGTGCAGATCCTACACCCCTCCGTCCTCGCACCATTCACTTTTCGGAGCCAAACTACCTTCCGGCACGAGAGGTTCGGCCTAGATCCCCTCCAACTTCCAACTATTACACGGCTGAACCTGCATTTCTGCCCCACGAGGGGTCTCATACTTTCGAGCAACCTCGCTCCATCATCTCTACACATCATGTTCCAGCCCCCTCCGACTTCCTAGCGGAGTGGGCCGTCATGAAAAAGGAGCTTCATGACCTTAGAAGGCAGATAGATCCTCGTAAGGTAGCCGACATTGCTCTTCCATCCTTTCAATATCTTCGGGTGCCGCCCCAGTCAGAGCTCCCTGTCTACCAGCGATACTCCGGGGTAGGAGACCCCTATGTTCATCTGAAAGATTTCGTTTATGAATCAGCACCTCACAAGTACGACCGTCACCTCATGGCTTACTTGTTTAGAAAATCCTTGGATGGTCCGGCCTTAGAGTGGTTTTATTCCCTGCCTCCCGAGGAAGCGGAGGACTTCAGGATTGTTCAAGAAAGGTTCCTGTAGCAGTTCCAAGATCGGGTTGGACCCGAATATTCTTTTGTGGATCTAGTGGCCGAGAAAATGAAACCTGATGAGGAGTTCTCTGCTTATGCCGATCGGTGGCGCGCACTGTCCTCCAAGGTCCGCTGCCCCATGCCGGAAAGGGAGAAAGTCAAATTGTTGATCTCCAATGCAACCCCTAACTACCGAGCCGTCCTAGCCATGAACGATATTACCACTATGCACCAGCTGTATAGTCGAGCCCGCTTTATTCAAACTCAACTCCGAGACTCGCCTATACACTCCATGTTCGAGTCTCCCAAAGCCCGTTATGCCAAGAAACCCCAAGGTCCTGTCACCGAGGGAACCCAAATCAATGAACAGGTAGGTGCGGTGAGTAACCCCCAAGGCCTAATAGGTAGGTCCCAGCAACCTCAGCAACCCCAACAGCCATGGAACAACAATAGACAACCTCCTCCTCAAGGTCAGAACCCTCCACAAGACCAACGCCAATACTCTCAGGTTCCTCCACCCCAGAATGGTTTTGCACCTAGAAAACCCAATGGACCCAAGAGAGCACAATATCCTCCTTTGCCTGAATCCTTGGCCGATGTCTTCGCAGCCCTTATGTCTTTGAATGCCCTCCGACTCCCTCCTGAGAAGCCGAATAGGAACATGGCAGCGAACCAGACAAAATACTGTGTGTACCATCGCCATCCGGGTCACAATGTATCAGATTGCTTCCAATTCAGAGATATCATATACGATCTTCATGAGCAGAATCAGATTGATTGGGCGGAGATGAAGAGACTGATACAGACATTAAGAAATCAGCAAGGTCAGAGGCAACAGCAACAACAGCAAAGGCAACAGCAACAGCAGTACCAACCCTTCCAACAACAATATCACCAACAGCAACAGCAACAGCCGCAACAGCGCAGCAGCCGGCAAATGATCTGGGCATAATCCGCAATCCCATGCCCCAACATCCTGTAGCTCCGAACCCTCAACCTGCTCCACCACCTCCTCCACCCGCACAAGTCAATCCAGTCGTCCATCACCTACCACCCGATGCTCAATGGGCCTTTGATGATGAACACGAAGTGGGACAACTTTTGACCATTTCTCACCTCATGCCTGCCACGATCACATCTTTACCCAAAGAGCTCCTTCCTCCACAATCACTGCCATCACCTCACCACCCTACGGCTCCCCCACCATGTCTTCCATCCCCCACCTTTATCCCATCTTTATGGAAGTCTAGCGTGGGTAGAGGACACTCTCAATGCCATGGTGGACCAAGTTGTGCCAGATTTCAGAACCCACTGTTGAGAATGCCGTTAGAACATTTTATGTCACCATGGTAATCTCATCTGAAAACTATGTGGTCGTTATTCAAAGGAACCAAGATCATTTCTGAGGAACTTCTGGTTGAGATGTTAGATGTCCAAACTCTGGGCATAAGCTTAATGAAGTTATACCTTTTAAAAGCAAAATTGGGCATTATTGGGAGTTTGGCCTCTATAGCAGAAAGGTCTGTTTGTAAATGAGCTGTCAGCCGAGAATGAAAGGTTGCAGAATTCCCTATATGGTAATCTAGAAGGGGGGTGAATAGATTACTGTCTATTAAAATTTAATACAACCCTTTTAATCACAACAGAGACTTTCTGGATTTGCAATAGAATCAAAGTAAGACTTAGATGTGTGTTGGTGATGTGTAGATAAAGAGCAATCTATCTAATGTGTGTAGAGACAACGTGCCTATCACCATCTAACGTAGAAACGTTCAAACCACAGACATGAAGATTTACGTGGTTCGGAGTACACAACTTGTGTATCCTACGTCCACGGTCCACACACACACGCAGAGCAAACTGCTTATGAGCTAGTTCGGTGACTACAACACACCACACACGTGTTATCTGATGTGCACCCACGATCAGAACAACACACACGTGAATCAAGCACAAGGGCTGCTTGAACACAACAACACACACTCGTTTGAATAAAAATGAAAGCAGAGAGTTCTAAATTGTAAGACAAATCCTGATGGAAGAACTCTTCTCGGGAATGTTTGGCGGACTTCAAACTTCGTCTTGAGGATCACAACTTGATGAAGAAGCTTGAACCCACGACGTTCAGCTTCACCTCTGCTAGGAAGACGTGTCTTCTTGGTTCTGGTCGTAGGTTGAAGCAGAGCAACACAATACTTCTTGGTCTTGGACTTGCTTTAGGGTCTTGGTGGTGCTGCTCTTCTGTCGGGTTTGCTTCAGAATAGTTCTTATATAGTGGTGTTTACATATGGAGAGACGTGGGAGTTGGAACCACTATCTTTGGTAACTGGAAAGTTATGTATTTGAAGATCCTCTACGTCTGTCGACAGGCCTTGATCATCTGTCGACAGATAGCAATAGGTTTGCACAAGCACAGAAGTCTGGGATTTCGGTTGGCAGTTCTCTGAGTGCATCTGTCGACAGCCGACTGGGCATCTGTCGATAGATGGCTGTTTCATGAACTTGGTGTTTTCTGCCTGTTCACATCTGTCGACAGGCACCTTGGAGTCTGTCGACAGGTGACAAATTTCAGTGCTTTTGTGATCTGTTTCTCTTGTTTTGTGATAGCTTGGTTGTATGCCTTCATACCTACATGATCAAACATGTATAGTGAGATATTAGGAATACATGAAAGACCAAATATTGCATCAAGTTATTTGTCATGTATCAAACCTCAATTAAGATTGTTCATCATCAAAAACATGTTATTATAAACATTAGAATGAAAACCCAACATTCTCCCCCTTTTTGATGATGACAAAAAGATTCAATTAGTGCACAATTGAGGTTCTCCCTTTTGACAACATCGAAAAGTACGCACAACAGTCACACATGTAGATAGCAGAGAACTGTGAATTCATTAATATGATATGAAGCATACACAGACAAAGAGTGTTGACTGAAGAGACATAAAAGGGAAAGAATGACATGACACAACATGACACAAGACAAGACAACAGATGGAAATAAGATAACAGGACTTGACCCACTCCTAGACACATAAACTAACTAAGCAGCATCATCGGCAGGCGGTGCAGGAGCCCGACGGTTGTCATGAAGCTCAGTAGAGATGTCCTCCAGGCGAGTGTCAAGTGCTGCAATGCTCGTATCCTTGTGTCCATACGTGCATTGAGCGTGTTGAATCCAGTTGCCATCTGATGTTGGAGCTGAGCAATGAGATCACGTAGTGAGGGCTCAGCAGCAGCATCACTATCACATATCCCAGCACATCAAGAGGTGCAGACTGGGAGTCTTCATCAGCACATCGTCTTCATCACCAGGAGCTTCATCTTCTTCAGTGTCTTCATCCATGGCAGCAGCTGGTGCCTTACCCTTTAGTTCCCTGGTGACCACTCCATCAACCATCTTATACCCCATGCGATGTGCAGCAGTGAGATCGAAGCTATTGCGGGGGTTTAGCGAGACACACTCACTGTCTGGAATAGGAATGCCAATGAATTGCATGAGAGACATGAGTGGGCAAGCAAATGGCATGGATCTCCTGGATTATAGTAGCATTGCCTGATAGGCCAAGCATCAAGGCAGATAAGTTTATGGGTTCACAGTTTAGGAAAAAGGTGAACAATGATTTGTGAACATCAGTGACTAGTTCACGACTGCCGTGCTTAGGTGCAATGAGGGTGGTGAAATATGATGGATCATGCGGTTCAGAGGAGGGAATGAATGGCATTCAGTTTAGCAATCTTCTTTGTGCCATCATAGGGTTGGAGAGTGATTAAAGGATAGTAGATAGAAGCATCTGGGTGATGTGCTAGAATTTCAGCCCAGTGTTAGGAATTTGAAGGGCAGTGCTGAACAGATTGGTGGTGAGTTGAAGGTAGTGCCCTTTACAGAGGTGTAGAAGTCCCCTTTGTCGGAGAGGCTGAGATGAGTTGTGAAGACTAGTAACGCAGTGGGAGAGTAGGCCGTATGAGCATATAGAAGATGTCCAGTCCTGGATGTCAAACAGGGGTTGGAGGTTCGGGAAGAGGACGACCAGTGAAGGGAAATCCACATACCGAGGTGGGACGAACTTTGTGAAAGTGCCCTTCACCCTTGTGAGTTTCAGGCGGGGTGGATGATGAGCTCGGGAGACGATCATCCCGATGCTTCGTCCGGCGCTCATCAGAAGCCCGGGAGTCTTCACCAGCGTGAGAGGAAGCGGGACGACGACGAGACATCATCTTCTTAACCCTGGAGGCCATGAGGATGACAGGAACAAGGTGTATGAGGGGATGATGAATGTAGATGTAGAACAGGAGAGAAAGAGCAAGAGAGGAAGGGGCTAGGGTTTCTCGTCCAGAGAAGGGAGGGAGAGTTTGAGGAGGAAAGGAGGGGGATTTGGTGGTGGAGGAGGAGAAGGAACCGGGTTGCCTTAGAAGAGAGGGGAAGGAAGTTTAAAAGGCAAGGGTCCCACCAAATCAGCCCCAAACGGCGTGCCGTTGGACTTCCCAAGTCGGGCTGGCGCCGGCTGTCGACAGACGCTCTGGTGGCTGTCGACAGGCGCCTTCAGAAAATGCGCCAGGCTGTTGTTTGGTTGATTTTGAAGAGAACTTCTGAGCAGTGTATACACGATGTATATATAGGTGTTAAATGGGTGAACACACATTGAACCTATCATATGCACGGATATGAAAGCCATCCCATTTCCTAAATGGTTTAAACATAATACCAAGGAGTTTCAAGTTAGAGCATTAATAGAACATCTTACTGACTTGAGAAGACGCCAATGACCTTGTTTGATTAAAAACATTGTAGAACACACTGTCCCTAGTTTATGATGATCAAATGATGATTGAAATGAACGTCTAAATTTTTTATACCATAAACACTAATGACATGTGATGTGAGACACAGTGGAGGCTTCACTCTATTTCAGTGTTTCTTTGTTTGCAATGACTGAATGCAATGGGAAAAGTGGTAATTAAGAGAACTTCACACCTTTTGACGTGAGGATAGACATGACGTGTCCGTACCCCCGTTACTCAGTGGAAGTGTCCATCATACCGTTGTATAGAGATGATGAGATAGCATTTTGACGCGAGGGCAGACATTTGTGATGCCCATCTCCCCAGTTACTCAGCAAGACACATCATTGCTCTACCTTTATCCCAATTGGAGATTGACTTTGTCTAATTTTGTAGTTTTTTCAGAAATAGGTAGCTTTTCTCCATTTTAGATTTAAAATGTCAGATCAAAGAATGTATATGATTAGCAGTCAAGATAGACATAAAGTTCAATGACCATAAGACTTTTCAAGTTACATGAGAATAGTGTTTGCCTACAAGGAGATTATTCAAAGAGGTTAGGTGTTTATTCTCTAAGATAGTTCAATGTTTTTCAGAATGATATAGCCTAGACTCATGCATGAGTAGTATGTCAAAATCATGGTGGTTTAGGGAAGAACATTAATATCATGTGAATATGATGGAGTCAAGTCATGCATAATCACCCAATAGACACCTTAGTTGAAAGAAGGAACCCTGCTCAAGAAGTGTGTTATGAAACAAGCATGATTTCCTTGATTGAGGGTGTCTGTCGACAGCTGGAAAAAGCCTGTCGACAGCTACACACAAACAGAGTGTTGCCCGGTCAGGGATGACAGATACTGTGGTGGTCTGTCGATAGATGAAATTTGTCTGTCGCAGATGCACACAGACAGAAGATTGGCTAGTCGGGGATGACAGAACTTGTGCATACCTGTCGACAGATGGATTTTCGTCTATCGACAGATGCACACAGAGTGCAGAATCTGTGTTCTGTGGAGCCTGAGCTGTCGACAGAGTGAATGAGGACTGTCGACAGATTCCTGTGCAAAGCCAGTTTAAGGTTAGAATGAGAGTGAAATGACCATTGCATGTGAGGGAATTGAAGGTACACAAAGGATGAGTGATTTCCTTCACAATGACAACCATCTAACCTGAACTAGCTCCCCCATAGTGTGTGCTCATGTGTACACAAACACTTAAGTAATCAAGACACACTTGCACAACTTGACCAATCAAATAAACACACCCAAGTATGTAGGAAGACAGACCATGAAGATATTCAATCTTTAAAAAAAATAGAGAATGGGCAAAATGTAAAGAAACTAATTCCTTATAGAAAGTACATGACCCTTTCATGCAACATAACTATGGATACATGGCGGAGAATCTTTTCTCACGCATAATGAAAGTTTCCAACAAGCAGGACTTGTTCTTCCACAAATCACCATTTGATATACCTCATAGTTGGTGCACACAAGGGACATATGCTTAGTATATGGATGAGTTTCATTGCAGTTTGCACAAGCCCAATTCTCTTCTCAGTGTGGTGAATTTATCTTCAGCTAGAGGTTTGGTAAAGATGTCAGCCAATTGTTTTTCAGTGGGTATGAAGCTTATTTCTAAGGTTCTGTTGGCTACCTCATTTCTCAAGAAATGATGACGAATTTCTATGTGTTTTCCTAGAGTGTTGAATGGGATTCTTTGATAGATTGATTGCACTAGTGTTGTCACATAGGATAGGTGTGCATCCAATGTCGATGTTATAGTCACACAATTGACTTTTTATCCACAACACTTGTGCCGCACAACTTCCTGCAGCAACATATTCTGCCTCTGCAGTGGAGAGTGCAACCGAGTGTTGCTTCTTGGATGCCCACGTAACATGCAACCACCAAGAATTTGGCAATAGCCACTAGTGCTTTTCCTGTCAATTTTACAGTCAGCATCAGAATATGAAACAAATCAAAGCTACTACCTGCTGGATACCAAAGACCCATGTCATACGTACCTGAGAGATATCTGAATATTCTCTTAACTGCAATTAAATGGCTTTCCTTTGGACTAGATTGGTATCTAGCACAAGGCAAACACTAAATTGAATGTCCGGTCTACTTGCAGTAAGATAGAGGAGTGAGCCAATCATACCTCGGAATTGTTTGGCATCTACCGGTTTACTTTCTCATCATTTTCCAGTTTTATACTTGTGCTCATGGGTGTTGAGGCAGGCTTAGTTTGTTCAAACTGAAACCTTTTCAGTAGCTCTTTGACATATTTTTCTTGGTTTATGAAGAAGCCATCCTCCAATTGCTTAACCTGCAAACCAAGAAAGAATTGAAGCTCCCCCATTAGACTCATCTCAATTCACTGTGCATGTGTTTGGAAAATTCCTCACACAGTGAAGGGTTAGTAGACCCAAATATGATGTCGTCCACATAAACTTGAACAACAATGATATGATTGCGAACTTTCTTAGTGAAGAGAGTTTGGTCTACTTTACCTCGTGAGTAGTTTTTGCTTACCAGAAATGTGCTTAGCCTGTCGTACCAAGCTCGGGGTGCCTGTTTCAAGCCATAAAGAGCTTTGTGCAATTTAAACACATGGTTAGGTTTATCATGATCCTCAAAGCCAGGTGGTTGAGAGACATAGACTTCCTCTTTGATGTAGCCATTCAAGAAGGCAGTTTTAACATCCATTTGAAACAATTTAAACTTGTTTGAGCATGCATATGCTAACAAGATTCTAACTGCTTCTAGCCTAGCTACAGGTGCAAAGGATTCTTCAAAGTCCACACCAAATTCCTGATTATATCCCTTTGCAACCAGTCTAGCCTTATTTCTCACCACTTTTCCCTCTTCATTTAGTTTGTTTCTAAAGACCCATCTTGTACCTATGACAGACATTTCAGGGGTTTTAGGAACTAAACTCCAGACGTTATTTCTCTGAAATTGCCCAAGCTCCTCATGCATAGCATCAATCCAAGAATTTTCTTTTAAGGCTTCTTCAACATTTTTTGGTTCCACTTGAGAGACAAAAGCTAAATGGTCTGTTCAACTATTTGATTAACCTGAGATCTAGTTTGAACCGAATCATTTATATCTCCTATGACATTCTCAAGGGGGTGATCTTTAGAGTACCTCACATTAGTGACTGTTGAAGGCCCGGTGGATCTTGCATTTGAGGAGGTTGTTCTTGAGGAGTAAGTGCTTGAGGAGATTCAAGTTGTGGTTCTTCCTCTTGTGGATCTTGATCAGGTACATCTTCTTGATCGTTGTTTAGTATTCCATCATCCTCATCATCATGCCTGCGAAGAAATCCACTTTTAGTTTTAGGAACAACTTTAGAGCTTGCTTTTGTTTTTCTTTGTAGTTCTCCAAGTGTTGTTCCTTCAGTTTCATCTTCAAACCTGTGATCATTAGAAATGTTAGGCTTGGTTGGAGATTCATCAAAAACAACATGTGGAGTTTCTTCCACTTTGCGAGTTTTAAAATTAAACACCCTATATGCTCTAGAGTGTTCTGAATATCCAAGAAGAATACCTTGATCACTTTTGGCATCAAACTTATCCAAATCAATTTTATCATTGTTATGTATGAATACTTTTGAGCCAAAAACTCTGAAATACCCAATACTGGGTTTCTTACCTTTCAGGAGTTCATAGGGGGTTTTCTTTATGACAGGTCTTACCATGGCTCTATTGAGTATGTAACAAGATGTGTTCACCGCTTCTGCCCAAAACGTCCTTGCAAGTTGATTTTCAACCAGAAGGGTGCGAGCCATCTCCACCAGAGTTCTGTTCTTTCTCTCCACAACCCCATTTTGCTCTGGAGTTCTTGGGGAGGAGAACAAGTGTTCTATCCCTTGATTCCTGCAGAATTCAGAAAAGGAGTTGTTGTCAAACTCTCCCCCATGATTAGTGCAGATGGAGCATATTTTGTTGACATTTCCATGCTCAATCTTATTGAAAAATTCTTCAAATACTTTCATTGCTTCATTCTTGTGAGCCAGAAATTTCACCCAAGTGAACCTAGAAAAATCATCTACAATGACAAAACCATATCGTTTGCCATTGAGACTCAATGTTCTCGTAGGTCCAAATAGGTCCATGTGCAACAGTTCATAGGATTTAGAAGTACTCACCGGTGCTTTTGATTTGAAGGATTTCCGGGTTTGTTTTCCCTGTGCACATGCATCACAGAAATTTTCATTCTTGTTAAAAGGAATTTCAGGAAGTCCACTTACCAATTTGAGCCTCATGATCTTGTGCAACACATTATAACTTGCATGACCAAGCCTACGATGCCACAAAGTAAGCTCATCCTGTTTGTTTGCTACAAGACACAAATTATCATTTTCTGGATCATCTAAATCAACCATATAGATGTTGTTTATTCTTTTTCCAGAAAATTTCAGACTTCCCGTTTCCTTATCAAGAATTTGACATGAGTTAGATTCAAAGACAATTTTATGACCCTTATCACACAATTGACTTATGCTAAGCAAATTATGGTGAAGGTCATCAACAAGCAATACATTGTCTATAGAGTTAGAGGCATACTTACCAACATTACTTGAGCCGATAATCTGGCCTTTATTATTGCCTCCGAAAATGACTTGACCTCCGTCTTTTTTCACGAGCATACAGAATTTTCCTTTGTCGCCCGTCATGTGCCTCGAGCAGCCGCTATCCAAGTACCATTTGTTTTGATTGTGGGCTACTAGGCATTCCTGCGCATGTGGATTAGACAAGAGGTTTTGGTACCCAAATTACTTTGGGTGCCAATGTATCATTCATGCCAAATAGTAAATGCTTCGGAATCCAAACTTGTTTGAATTTTTATTTATTTGGATTGTTCTAGCATTGTTTTTCATTGTGCCCAATCTTTTTACAGACATTGCATGATGATGGTTTATTGACAACAGTGGGCTTGATGTTTTTTGGAGCATGCATAGGCATTTTTCCTTTTTTTTGCCTTGTGAGTCTAACTTGAAGTTTGTCTTGTCGACAGCCCTGTATGGGGCCTGTGGCAAATTCTTTACTTTGACTTGTAACAAACTTAGTGACTTCAGGTTCTTGTTTCTTACCCTTGGTTTGATTTTTCCTGTTCTTCCAAGGGTTTTGTTTGCTTGAGCATGGGCTAGGATCAATGAAAGAGTATACCAGATTTTTGCCAATTTCTTTTTGTTTTTCTGGTTGATACCCTATCCCATGCCTTGCAACAAAAACATTGGATCCTAAAATTGCATCTAGATTCTGTTTTCCCTTTACCATGGTAGTAAGGGCTTCAGATTTTCCTTTTATCTCTTTTTCAGCTCTTTCCAATTTTTCTTTTAGCTTTTCATGCTCTCTTTGAAGAGACTCAAGGGAGTTCATTAGATCATCTTTTTCCTTTTGAACTTCTTGGAGTTTAAGTTTTATGCTATCCATTTCCTCACTGTGTGTTTGTTCATCAATTTTCATCATTTCAATTTCCTTATTCAAAGAGTGAATATGTTCATTATTGTTAGTTTCATGAACAAGGGAATTATTTTTCTTCTTGAGTGCTTCACAGAATTTTTCAAATAAGACAGTGTAAGCTTCTTCCCATTCATTAACAGAATAAGTTTCAAAGGAAGAGTTTACCTCGTTGGAGTCATCACTTCATGCCATGAGACACTTAACTTCATCATCTCCCGAGGTAGCATGACTATTTTCATCTTCGTCTTCATCGCTCCAAGTGGCCATCATTGCCTTGGCTTTCTTGAAGGTGAATTTGTCTTTCTTCAGTTTTTTCTTGGGCTCGGGGCACTCTCCTCTCATGTGCCCTTGCTTCTTGCACTCATAACAAACAACATCAATTTTTTGTTAGTGGAATCAAATCTATTTGAAAAATCTTTCTTTTGGAAAGTTTTAGAGTTACCTAACCTCTCCTTTTGAATTTCAGAAATTTTTTGAACTGTCTAGTGAGCATGGCCATCTCATCATTCTCACTATCACTAGAGGTTTTAGACTCATTACTTTCCTGTTGAGCATCCCTTTTGGAACCTGAAGAATTTTTCTTGGATGCTTTTAAGGCAATAGACTTTCTTGGGTTCTCTTCAGGTTCCTTTCTTTTAACATTGAGTTCATAGGTCATTAGAGAACCAATCAATTCATCCACTTTCATTATAGAGAGATCTTTAGAATCCTCAATGACAATGGCTTTGGTGTTCCATGAGGATGGAAGAGATCGAAGTATCTTCCTCACCAAGTCACTTTCTGAGTATTCTTTCTTAAGACACTTTAGACCATTTATGATAAGCATGAATCTGCAAACATGTCAGAGATGGTTTCATCATTATTCATTTTAAACATTTCATATTCTGAAACCAACATGCTTACCTTGGATTCCCTTACCTGAGATGTACCTTCGTAGATCAACTCAAGTTTGTCCCACATCTCTTTTTCTGAGGTGCACCTGGAGACTCTTAAGTATTCCTTGGGGTGGACCGCGCACTGCATCATGTTGAGGGTGCTCCAATTGAGTGTCCCCTTTGCGATCTGGTCCTTGGTCCAAGTATCTTCGTCCTGAGGTAGGGAGTATGCTCCTTTGCTGACTATTTTCCACAATTCGTAGTTTTTGCTCTCAAAAACACCTGCATACGATTTTTCCAATATGGATAGTCAGTGCCATCAAAGAAGGGTGGCCTGGTCACTGAGTGTCCCTCGGCCATGTACCCCTTGTTAGATTCCATTAGACCGTGAATCTCCTGATCGTAAGATCAAACAAGTAAGACAGTAAATCGGAGAAACTCGGCTCTGATACCAATTGAAAGGTTGCGGAATTCCCTATATGGTAATCTAGAAGGGGGGTTGAATAGATTACTGTCTATTAAAATTTAATACAACCCTTTTTAATCACAACACAAGCTTTCTGGATTTGCAATAGAATCAAAGTAAGACTTAGATGTGTGTTGGTGATGTGTAGATGAAAGAGCAATCTATCTAACGTGTGTAGAGACAACATGCCTATCAACCATCTAACGTAGAAACGTTCAAACCACAAGACACGAAGATTTACGTGGTTCGGAGTACATAACTTGTGTATCCTACGTCCACAGTCCACACACATGCAGAGCAAACTGCTTATAAGCTAGTTCGGTGACTACAACTCACACACACGTGTTATTTGATGTGCACCCACGATCAGAACAACACACACACGTGAATCAAGCACAAGGGCTGCTTGAGACACAACAACACACTCGTTTGAATAAAAATGAAAGTAGAGAGAGTTCTGAATTGTAAGACAAATCCTGATGGAAGAACTCTTCTCGTGAACGTCTGGCTGGACTTCAACCTTCGTCTTGATGATCACAACTTGATGAAGATGCTTGAATCCACGACGTTCAAGCTTCACCTCCGCTAGGAAGATGGTCTTCTTGGTTCTGGGCAGTAGGTTGAAGCAGAGCAGCAACAATACCTCTTGGTCTTGGACTTGCTTTAGGGTTTTGGTGGTGGCTGCTTCTGTTTGGGATTTGCTTCATAATAGTTGCTTATATAGTGGTGTTTACATATGGAGAGACGTGGGAGTTGGAACTACTATCTTTGGTAACTTGGAAAGTTTCTGTATCTAAAGATCCTCTACGTTTGTCGACAGGCCTTGATCATCTGTCGACAGATAGCAACAGGTTTGCACAAGCACAGAAGTCTGGGATTTCGGTTGGCAGTTCTCTGAGTGCATCTGTCGATAGCTGACTGGGCATCTGTTGACAGATGGTTGTTTCCTGAACTTGGTGTTTTTTGCCTGTTTACATCTGTCGACAGGCACCTTGGAGTCTGTCGATAGGTGACAGATTTCAACGCTTTTGTGATATGTTTCTCTTGTTTTGTGATAGCTTGGTTGTATGCCTTCAAACCTGCATGATCAAACATGTATAGTGAGATATTATGAATACATGAGAGACCAAATATTGCATCAAGTTATTTGTCATGTATCAAACCTCAATTAAGATTGTTCATCATCAAAAACATGTTATTATAAACATTAGAATGAAAACCCATAGGAAGAGATTGATTCATTCTGTGATATCCAATATTATGACCCCTAGAGCAGGAACCCACTCACCTATCACCTAGAGATGGGGATGGGAACTTGTTCTTTTGGGCTATTCAAAGGCACAAAGTAAATTTGGCTAGAATCATTTTGGATAGAATGATAGCTGCTAAGAATCTTCAAGAATCTTTTCCCTATGGACCCTTGCTCTCCCTGATCTTTAAGAGATACTCAGTAGATTTGTCAGGAGAAATATCTATTGGAATTAAAGAAAAGATTGGGATCACTACCTTGAGAAGAAGCCATTATTCCTTGGTCAATAGAAGCAAAATCTTTGGCTAAAAGACTCAGTGCCTGAATGTGATCATGAAGCTTTTTCTAATGAACCTCTTGTTCCCTCTGTTCCTCAAATGATTCAACAAGAGATAGAGCCTCAAGAACAAGTTAGATCTAAAGTCCCAATTCAGACCCAAGAGCAAGCAGATCATGTTCCTGTTTCCTCCTCATTCCCTGAACCTAAGGCACCTGAGGAAACTATTAATGAAGTATTAAGAGATATTAGAGGCAAAGGTATAGCATCAGATGACATTCCTACAGAAATAGCTTTTGAAGAAAGAGAGCATCACTTCTCCCCTTCTTATTTTGAGACCCGACCAAGGTCTCAGGGGGAGAGTAGCAACAGTCTTCATACCATCTTGGACTTATTGGGCAAGCAACAAGAAAACTTGTCAGTCCTTCAAATGCAAATAGAGTTTATTGATGTCAAGTTTGATAGTCTGTCTGATGAGGTTAAGCAAATGAAAGATTTGCTGCTTCAGCTAGTGTGCCAGCAAGGCACTTCTCGGCCATCAGGGCCTACTTTTCATCAGCAGCAAGAAGAACCTGTTCAAGTCCAAGAATCTCAAGACCAATCCCAGCAGGTTGAGCAGCAAACTGAGCAGCAGCAGGACCAGGAGCCAGAATCCCAAGTTCAAGAACATGATGAACCAGTTCCTGATCAGCACAAGGAGCCTGAGACACAAGATAAGCAGCAGAGTGTGGAGGAACAGCCTCCTGAGCAGCAAAAAGATTTAGAGCATGAGGCATAATTAGCTATGGTAGTGTTTCAACCTCAAGTGGAGCAACAGCAACAGCCTGTATTGGAAAAGGAGTCAGTGGCAGTGGCTACAACAGAGACTTCCCAGCCCAGGCAGGTTTCTCAGATGGAATCTAAGAGAGCCCTGGAGTCCTCTCCTAATTTGCAAACCTTCAAGAGGAATGTGAAGCACAGACTGGTCAAAAATGGTGACCCAGTCTTCCCTCCTCCTCCTTCTAGACCAATTCATCCTACTCCAACTCCATCTGTTAAGCCTCCTCCAGAACCTAAAAAGCCAACTCCATTTGAGCCTCAACCCACTGCACCCTCTGCACCTACTCCTTTCACCACTGAAATTCCCTCACAATCCACTTCTTCGGATCCTCCTCCACTTGCAACTATTCCTATGGATCCATTCCACCAGGATATCAAATTCAAAATTTACCCAATGAAATACCGGTTCAAACCTCCCAAACCTCTCACTCTCACTCTTTCCACTCAACCTCCTCAGTATTTTTCTTGTCTTCCCACTGCCTCAAGAACAGACTACAAGAAAATACTTCTCCATCTAGCTGAAATACTTCCCAGTATTCAGCTTTCCTCATCTAGTGGACCCAAACTTGGAGACAATCCTTCAAAACTCCTTCCACCCTTTTGGTATGCCTTCATCTACCACTCTGAACATCACATGAATCTGTTCAGAGAATATCTATCTATTCGTGCTTTCCTTGAAGTTCATGAGATGCCAGGGTTCACCTTCGAACATTGGATTCATATTCTTCTCAGAACTTCACATATTTCAATTGAGGAACTTTAATTCATCTCTCAGAAAAGTCATAGCTTGACTCCTAAGGAGTTCCTTGATCTCTATCCAAGAGAAGCAACCAAATATCAGCAAACCCAATCTAGAAACCAATTTTTAACTGTCCAACATCACCTATCCTTGATGTTTCATGATATTTTTGGACATTTTATCCAGGACTCTTAGGCCAAGTACACCAGAATGAAGTCCTTCAATTTCGACATATTCAAATTGGGATTGCCTGATGTTTCTAAAGGCCAATGGGACAATCTGCTAAGAGGTCAAAGAGAAATCATTCCCTCCATGACTGTGGCCTTACCCTCTAGACTGCATCCATCCTTTATAGCAGCAGTTTCCTTCAGAAGGGATTTTGCTGAAGCAGTATTCAACAGATTCATCTGCATTGCCACTAGGTTCAAAATTAAATACAAGCTCAAATTGTCTTTACAAAGATTTGTGTTCCTTCAAATCTCTAAGAACCCCCATCATCTGTTGGATTTCTAGTTATGTTTTGCTGAATCTGAAAGACTCAATGAAGTTCAGTGGGCAGCTGTCTATCCCTCTTACAACTCTGACTGTGAAAAGATGAAGGTCTCTCTCTATGAATTCCAGTCAAAGAGTCTTAAGGATCTGAGGAAAAACATTGATCATAAATGGGCTCAAAGGTACTTAGTATATTATCAAGCCAAAGATGCAGCTGTGGACCAAGGAATGCACTGGAACATCACTGTCCATGAATTTCTTCTTCTTGCAACCTCTAAGAAGTTTGTTTCCATCAAGTATCGTCTGAGCAGGGAAAAAATCCACTCCAAGATAGGCTGGTTTCATCGGCGCCACATCAAATCTCATAGGAAACTGCCTACTACTAATCCCTCCTACAACATTGACCTCTCTTTATTTGGAAATTTCTTTTATGAAAATGAGACAAAGCTCTGGGACCTTCTCAAACCATATTTTGCTCAAATTCCCAGATCTTTGTACTTGCCTAGCTCCTTGTCTAGGTCTTGATCATGTTTTGTTATATTTTGAGAACTATGTAGTTTATAAACAATTTCTGCTATTCTGTTTTACATATTGTGTTTAATGCTTGCAATTTCTAAATGCCACATTGTGTGTTCAATATCTTGTGATGATTTCCTTTATGTTAATGCCACAAAGGGGGAGAGACAGCCGCATATTCACACTTCACTTATGCTTTTTATATGTTTTTTTACTATCAAATTAAAGATTTTTGTCATTAACAAAAAGGGGGAGAATTGTTGAGCAACTACCCCTAAGAAATTTAAGAATTTTCTTCAATTAAAATATCCATTGTTTTTGCTATGAAAAACTCCTTAAAATAAACTTTCTACAAAGCAAATATAGTAATTACATATCACAAAAATCATACAGATACATTTCAGGACTATTCCTCCATCTCAGAAATTTTTCTAAGTCCACAGACTCTCTCTATGTCCTACAAAATTCGACTGTTAGCTTCGAATATCAAATCAGACTCCTTTAGAATCGAAGTCAATCAACCTTGAAAATTTTCTAAGTTCACAACTCTATATCTGATTCGACTGATGACTCCGACTGTTACAGTCGAATGCCTTACAAAATCCAACTCTTGATTCGACTATCATCTTCGACTGCCATAGTCGAATGTTTTAGAAATTAATCTCAGTAATTCGACTACTGGAGTCGAATTGCCTTGTCTTCTTAGAAGTCGAATTACATTGCTATTTGCTTATTATAGTCGAATTGCCTTGTTTTCTTAGAATTCGAATTACCTTATTACTTCTTTACTGAAGTCGAATCACTCTCATCTCCTGAGTCGAATTGCATGTTCCTTTGGATTCGACTTCACTGATTAAACTCTGTACTTAAACTCTCTTCTAATCCTTTTTAGGCTAAACATCTAATGCAAGTTTATCTCCAATTTCTTTTCATACATCCTTTTAATGAACTTTCAATATCTTATTGGTCATCAACCTGTCATTATTTTATTATTATTTCTCTGACAGGACAGGACATATTGTACTTAAAATATTCATCTAAATCATGTGCAAATTATTTCTGAAATATTCTAAACTAAGCCTCATGGTCTTCATGTCTTTGATCCAGATTTTGCTGGATTCATTATACACTATGCATTTATGAATTCTCAGGAGCATGACATCTGACAAGACTCACCCACCACTGACAGACCCATGCTTTACCTTTTTAGCCTAACTGTCTGTCTACTTTTTCTTCTGCATCCGAGGTTTCCATACCCTCCTATGTACTTGTCTAATCCACCTACCTCAAAGGTATGGAGATACTCTTCTCTTTTGTCTTGTCTCTGTGCAGGCATTTATTGAAGCACGTTTTCAGCATGTCTCCCTCACTCCGAAAGGAAAAGAGCTTATCTTCTAGCTGAGAAAACTGCACCTCCTTCTGAAGATCTTGGAAAGAAGCAAAACTGAAAGACTTCTGGATAACAAACACTTCAAGACCCAAAGGATCCTAGAGATCTCTTCAAACGGACTTGTTGCAAACGGCCACAAACTCCAACGGCTACATTTCAAATGGCTATATTCTGAAGTGTATAAAAGGAGCTCAAGTTTGAAGAAGGAAGATAGAACAACACCACAACACAAGAAGCGCATACAAGCCTTTACACTTTCCTGTGAAGTTCATTCGAATTCTTCCTAGTCCACACAAGCTTTCTGCAAGAAAAAGTCTGAGAGCTGCTCCTCTTAAGAAGCCATTCTCTGAAGCTCTCCTAGAAGAAGTCTTGTGTTGAGTGGCAATTGTATTTAATTACTTTCTTAGTTCACTCTTGTTTTTCAAATAGGATTCATATCTCATTTCCGATTCTTTGAATCCCTCTGAAGTCTGTGTTTGTTCTCAGTATTGAGGCAAACACACAAGCTCTCTCTTTTGTTCTCTTGTGTAATTCCTGCAGAAGTTTGTTTCTGCATTGCCCCTCCTATGTAGGGAAGGCCTTTGTAAAAGGCAGTTGTTGTACCCTTGTTTAGGGAAGACTTGCTTGGGAGCAAGTGGGTTTGTAATTCCTCTCAAGGGTGAGAGATGGCCAATTTATTGGCAGATAGTGGAAATCTCAAGTGGTTGGCTTGAGGACTGGATGTAGGACTTCCATGTAGGAAGGGCCGAACCAGGATAAATCCCTGTGCATTCATTGTGTGATTGTTTCCGCCTTGTTTACACTTGAATCACACACACCACACTAAGCTCTAACAATTTACTTAGTGTTGTGCAATTTCAGAAGCAAATTCTAAAAGGGAAGAAGTCCTATTCACCCCCCTCTAGGACATTCTTAGTGCCATTTCGATCCAACATGCACAGCCTGAGGGAACCATCTTTCTTCTTCACAAATAGCACAGGTGCGCCCCATGGTGACACACTAGGGTGAATGAACCCCTTGTCAAGCAAATCCTGCAACTGCTTCCTCAGCTCGACTAACTCTGCATGTGCCATTTGGTAGGAAGCCTTAGGGATAGGTGAGGTGCCTGGAAGCAACTCTATAGTTATCTCTATCTCCCTTACTGGTGGCAATCCAAACAATCATCAGGGAACATGTCTGGGAACTCCTACACAACCTCGATCTCCTCTAGGGTAGGTGACTGATCAGCCTTAGGAACTAAGACCACACTAGCAAGAAAAGCGTCACAACCTTTGTTCACCATCTTCATAGCCTTCATGGCAGAGATCACAAACCTTCCCACTAGATTCTTTGGTAATGGATGTGAGAACTAATCCTCTCTAGGAATACAGAAAGTAATCTTCTTCCCCTGCAATCAACCAAGGCATAGTGCTCCTCAAGCCAATCCAAACCTAGTATACCATCATAGTCCTTCATCTTGAGCAAGTAGAAGCACCCGAACAAGCCTCACTCCTCAATGCACATAGGTAAGGATGGAATGCACTTCCTGGTCGCTACCGTACCTACTAGTGTGTGCACAGACAAGGGAACCTCTAACTCTTCTGCCTCAACTCTAGACTCTACTGCTAACTGCATAGCAAACCGCTCAGAAATAAATGAGTGTGTAGCACCTGTATCAAACAACACTCGAGCCGGGACACCCATGACTAAGACCGTACATTCCGTGATGTTCTTGGCCTACTCTGCGTCCTCACGAGCTAGTGCATGCACTCGGGCTTGGGCCCGAGGCCTTTCTGATTTCCCTGTCACTGGTGCCGCTGCTGCTACCACTGCTGGGGCTGGCGCTCCTCTCTGAGCAAACTGTTGAAGTGTGGGGCAATATCTAATCTGGTGCTCTGTGCTGCCACACTTCAGGCACTTCCCTGCTAGCTTCCAACACTCTGTGCCGCCGTGTGCCCTTCCACAATGAGGACACGCCTTCTGTTGCTGGGCCTGAAGTTGGGTGTTTGGGGTACAACCGCCTGCTGACTCGAAGTTGCTATAGAATGCTGTGGCGACTGGCACACCACTGCCTTTTTCCTATCTTGCCTCTGGAAAGGTGGCACTGACCTTTTCTGAGTTTCCCTCTTCTCTTCTATGTACTGATCCATCTCACTCTCTTGCCTACTTGCTGTGCTGAGAGCCTCGTCCAAAGTCCGATGGTCAAAAGCAACCAGTCTCAGCCTGAGTGATGGTTTGAGCCCCATCAAAAACTTCTTCGCCTTCCTGTGCTCATCTGCAACAATTTGTGGACCATACTTGGAAAGCTCGACAAACCTGGCCTCGTACTCCAGAACCGTCATGGAGCCCTATGTTAGAGATAGGAACTCCTGCTCCATCTTGTCCTGAATGTGCTCGGGGATAAACTTGACCCGAAAGAGTCTAGTGAACTCAGCCCAAGTCACCTCTATAGCACCATCCTCATACCTCGTACGTAGCACAGAGACCCACTAAACATCAGCTCTCTCCTGCAAAATACAACCCATAAGCACCATCCAAACTAAAATCTTAACCTTACGTAATACATATACTCTAAGTACCTATAGCATGTAAGTAGTCAGGCTAACTTTATCCTCTTCTGCACACCTGATAGCTCAGAAAATCATTCTCCACCTCTCTCATCCAGCTATCTGCCAAAAGGGGTTGACTCTCCCCCTTAAAAGGAGATGGATCCATCCTCTTAAACCACTCCATGATGGATGGACCACCATGGCCATTCTCCTGGGGAACTGGAGCTGGAGTGCTGGGGCCTGCTGTTAGGGCCCGCTGCTCACCCCTCTCCTCACGCCTCTGCTCGTCCTCCTGAGCCTGGGTACTGCGCCTACCACGGCTCGCCATTACCTATAAAACAATTAACTCAGTTAGAACCTAAGTTACTTAGTCCTAACCATTTTCTTAACTATATTTAATCCATTATTAAATATTTTCCACATGTATGGGCTAATTCTATAAAGACATTGAAATATTGTGTAGATGATGGCTTATTTACGTATAATCTCAACCTATGGGCTCTGATACCAATCTCTGTAACGACCCTCTTTATACCGATACGATTATACCAATCCACATCGATATAAAGTGTGTCGTCATAGTGGGACATGTACCTAACACAACACAGTAGGTAGAGATGTACATAAATAACAAAAAAAGTACAGTGGAATTGAAAGAGATTCTTATTCCATCATCATTCACACATTCCACAGTCTACATAGTAGCAATGAAAATAAACAAAGTCCATAATTGTACAAGTCCATAACATAACATCATTGCCTACATACTAGTAATAGAAAATACAAGCTATGCAATAGTCCTCCACAATCTCGCTACTCCTCTTGCTCAGAGTTGCTCCTCAGAATGTCCTCCTCAAGCACGGGGACACCTGTCTCACCTGTATGCTAAAGCAAGTATGAGTCTTCACAAAGACTCAGCAAGTAACCCATTGGCACATCCTTACACATATCACATTCATGCTATTCTTTTAACAACAAGAGTAATCTTACCCCATGGTTTATGTCATATCAAGCAAGTACAATTGAATGACTTATAACATGATGTCTACAGATGGTCTTAACTTAAATCATGATATCAAATACAACTCATTCACAGCATTTTTCCAACTAACTTGTTCATGGAATTAAACACATAGTTACTAACAAGCCTAGCATGATATCTATCACTTTTCACATACTTTTATATTACATAAATACACATTTTTCTTACTGTTTTAACATAAATATCACATGTCACATGGTTTCACAATATTTCACAAAGTAACACATCACTTGCACATGAGCACTTTGCACATTTACACATATTTCACATCTTTGCACATTATTTGCCGTGACACATAGTCCGAACCACCATAAAGAAGGACACACATATCACATAACACATACCCGTCACCTAGGCATTATGGTGACGAATGTTGGTAACTGCGCAGAACCGGGAAAAGCCCTCTCCACCCTAACCAGTGGTACTTGTCCACCTCCAGGATTTCATCCTGATGCCCACAGGATATCACATACACATTGAGCCTTCCCATAGGGACTTTTCTATAGTACGGCTCCACAGCCTTCTATGGTAGCAGTGTCAATTTTGTCACATATTTCACTTAATCACATTATTTCAATTAATCACATTATGTACATCATTTTACAAGCACTATTTGGTCCATTCACATGCATACCATTCAAACACATATACCTCAGTTTACAGAACCTATCATGACTGTCTAATCGTATTAAATCATGCATAACACTACCTAAACATGATACTAATCACTAGAAATTACCATTTCTTGAATAATCATGCATAATATGGCTTTTAATACCTTTATAATTGCAAACAATACCTACAGATATCAAAATAGTCCCAAATTTTAACCATAAACCTTACGCATGGAACATATCATATGGATAATTTTTCAGAATTTTCATGATTGTAACTCTATTTTTAAAATTTAATAGGGATCTCATGCAATTTAATAAGATAATTCAATCTGACATGATAAATAGTAATCAATCAATTCTAATAGTCTCATAACATGAAAATAGTAACTCTAGTTTCAGGTAAATTTTTTGTAGCAATATCATACATCATGACTATTTATTCTGAATTTAGAACCATCAAACATGCATATTTTACCCTTAACAGAAATTCGTGGTTCTAACCTAATATCATACCTGAACATCCATAAATTTTATAGCATGTGCAAATATCCAGAAATCCCTGAAAATCACCTCACACAATTAAATCCACAGTTCTGTAAAAACCAGATAAACTTGACGGCAAGGGGCTTACCGTCAGGGTGGGTTAACGGCACAATCGATTGCCATTAACTTAAGAACTTGGTGGCAACAAGGTTGCCGTCAACCTCCTATCTGCATACAGTGCAGACTGAACACAGGAAAACACAGAATTTGGGGGTCCAGGATACAATGTAAAAATCTGGAAAAATACCTAAACTCTAGGTGTTAGGTCTAGGGATGAAACCCCTAAGTTACTTGCCTCTATAAAAATCTCTGAAGATCAGATTTTTGGTGATGAAGCCCTCCTCGGCCAAGCTAAAGAGGTGATGTCCTTCGCCTTAATCTGATCCCCACGCTTGCACAGTTGATTCCTCTGGAGTTAGGAGAGCTCCTCCACTTCTAGTAGAACCTCCCAAACACAGAAGATCACCGGAGAAGCCTTCCAATCGCCGGATCAAGCCCTCACAAACTCTCTCTTTTTTTCACCCTGAAACCCAAATAGCCCTAGGTGAGAAAAGCCCTCTTCTAACTGAGATGTTTAGGTTATATAGACAATAGAGTCGGGGTAAACCTAGGTCTTAAGAGTCTTGACTGTTGGGGATACGTTTCCTAAACGAACTCCGGAGAAAACGGGGCAGTTTTAGATCTGAAATCCCAAATGTAGCCGGAGAAGTAAATAGCCACATAGCTGTCGTCAACAAGAAATAGGTGTCAATTGATGTGGATGTCTATTTTTTCTAGCCACATAGTCAACGGCACAAAAGTTGCCGTCAACATGCTCTTAACATCAAGGGATGTTGACGTTAAATAGGGATTTCAGGCTAAACACACAAACATCAAAATAGATATAATATGCACAGAAATTGAGGACCTTACTCCAAGTCCTCCTCTGGAAGCATCCGTGTACATTATAAAACCACCTCGGCCTGATGGTATTTCTAGTATTGGTGCTGAAGTGAGCCGCTTCTTTAATTCCATAAAACTACGCCTGTAATCGGATGATCATACAAATGGCACTCCTTTCCTGGTAGGTCTTGTCATTGGTGCTACAATCTTTGAGAAATCCTGAATAAACCGCCTATAATAACCTGCCAAACCAAGAAAACTCTGATTTCTGGCACTGACTTCGGTTTCTCCCATTTCATAACTGCTTCAACTTTAGCTGGATCAACTACAACACCTTCACCTGAAATTACGTGCCCCAAAAATAGAATTTTCTTTAGCCAAAACTCACACTTACTGAATTTAGCAAATAGTTGATGATCACTCAATGTCTGCAAAGTGATTCTCAAGTGAGCTGCATGTTTCTCTTCTGAAGCGGAGTACACTAATATGTCATCAATGAATACCACAATGAACCGATCTAGATATGGATGAAAAATTTTGTTCATCAAGTTCATAAAAGCTGCAGGTGCATTGGTTAGCCCAAATGGCATAACCACGAACTCATAGTGCCTATACCTTGTTTTGAATGCAGTTTTATCAATGTCCTCTTCCCGAATCCTCAACTGATGGTAACCGGATCTCAAATCAATCTTAGAGAATACCCTTGCCGACTGCAATTGATCAAACAAATCATCAATTCGAGGAAGTGGATACCTATTCTTGATAGTGACCTAATTTAACTGGCGGTAATCAATGCACATTCTAAAGCTGCCATCTTTCTTTCTAACAAAGAAAATTGGTGCTCCCCATGGCGAATGACTAGGCCAAATGAAACCCTTTTCTAGCAATTCTTTTAACAGTTTCTTCAATTCTTTCAATTCTGCAGGTGCCTTTGAAATGGGCATAGTACCCGGCTGTAGTTCCACATTGAAGTCTACCTCTCTATGCGGAGCCTGTTGAGTTGTGTGTTTTGATGATGACATTTTATACACAATCTGATGTCATATTGTATATATGTGGAAGATTTGTGAGTTGTGTATTCATTTGGATGATGACTAAAAATCTTTATGTTGATCATGTCTACACACTCATACGTTGATTTTAATGATGACTAAAACATTTGGTTGTGGATAATGTCAATACACTCATACCATGGACTTGATGATGACATATTGCACATATTTCAATAATGACTAAACAACAAGTTTTTGATGCTTAATATTTCATATTTTATTAATAATAACATGTTTTGATGGTCCACACTTCATATGTACAAGTTTACACAACTTTGTCAAAGATCAAGTCCACTCTAGTTGAAAGACAGGTCGACACTAGCTCTGTGAGGTTGACTCTACTTGACCATCAGGTCGACTCACAATGTCTACCCAGCAAGCTCATGAAGAACAAGTGCCAGTCATGCCGACTCTAATGGAAAGTCAGGTCGACACTAGTTTCAAGTAAGGTCGACTCTAGTTCAAGATCACGTTGACTCTAGTTTATGGCAGAACCAAGTTGAGCACTATCTGTCGACAACACTAGTTCATCTGTCGACAACCCAGTCAAGTTCTCAACACTTAGCTTCTGGAAGAATCAAGTTGAGCAGTACCTGTCGACGACTGGTTCGTCAGTCGACAGCCCAGATAAATATTCAAAATCATGGTTCTGGATAGAAGATTTGCGGCAGTAGCTGTTGACAGCTGCTGTGCGTCTTTCGACAACCAAAGTTCCAGCGCCAACACGTGAGCAACATGTGCACTCACTTAGGGTGTCGTTTTTCTCATACACATGGATTCCCACAATGGGTAATGATTAGGACACACCTATAAAAAGGTGCCCCTTGCCCCATTCTGGAGTGAGAGCCAAGAGAGAGCCCGCACAACTCCAAGAAAAGGTTGAGGAAGTAAGAAGGGGCTTCTCCAGCACTCTGCTCAAGCTCTTGAGGAAGCAGATCAAGAAGAAGCGCAGTAGAGAGAGTAGGAGAGAAGTGCTGAAAGAGGAGTGGATTGAAAAGAGGAGCAGATTGAGAAGAGGAGCAGCATAAGAAGAAGGAGTATTGGCAATTCAGATGCCATTGAAGCAGAGCATCCGATTTCATCTCAAATTCAGAGGCAATTGATCCTTGTGCTGTGACCAGAAGAGGAATTCAATGAGCTCAAGCTTGAAGAAGATGCAATTGGGAGTTCAAGAAGTCATCTAACCAGATCTAACTACAACGAAGAGCGTTTTCTATTTCTGCACTTCTTCAGACCTCTCTTTATTTTGAATTTTCTGATTTGTTCTTTACACTAATTTGTTTGGTTGTCAGCTCCAATTGGGGTAGACAGTTTGATCCATATTGTGTGTGTGTGGATTGAGAAGTTATGTCTGACCTTGAAGCTGTGAATCAGCAGAAGCTGTGTAATCAGCGGTTGGCAAGCTATAAGTCAGTGTTCAAGCTGTGAGTCAGCAGTTGTTTGAAGTTGTGAATCAGCAGATTTGTGATGCCTCACTTAGTTTGAGTGAGGGGTGGACGTAGGTCTCCGTCTGGGAGCTGAACCACCTAAAAATCTTCTGTGCAATGGTTTGATCTGTTTTCTGCGCTAGATGTATGCATAGGAATTTTGCCTTCACACTACTTATCTAATTGTCTCACACATCAACTACAAACACCCACATATCAGATCAGTAAAATTGTTTGACTAAATGGATCTTTAATTTGAAGTGATTTTTAAATTGCTTCAGCTTCTGCTGTATTTTGTGATAGATCTATTCAACCCCCCCCCCCTTCTAGATCTGTTTATCTACCTATTCGATCCAACAATTGGTATCAGAGCCTAGGCTCTCCACTCTTGTGGTCTAACAGCTCGGAGAGTACAGGTGAAATGGATCTAAGGGGATATATGCCAGAAGGGCACTCTATGTATAGACCTCCTTATTTTGATGGATCAAACTATACTTATTGGAAAATTCGTATGTAGGTCTTCTTAAGAGCCCAGAATCATCTAATCTGGAAGGTGGTTAGTAGTGGACCATATGAGCTCCCAGAGGATGAGGAAAGATGGACAACGGAGCAAATCAAGAAGTCAAATGCTAACTGGAGTGCAATGAACATCTGCACTGCTCCCTTCACCCAACAAAGTTTTAAAGAGTTTCTTCACGTGCTACCGCCAAAGAAGTATGGGATCGTCTAATGGTAATGTACAAAGGTACTTCTGAGGTAAAGGAAACCAAAGACAACATGTTAATTTCTTACTATGAAGCCTTTAAAATGGAAAATGATGAAACCATCTCAAAGATGTATGGTAGGTGACTCTGTTAACAAATGGCTTGAAGAGTCTAGGAAAAACATTTACTAAATATGAACTTGTTAGTAAAATTCTTAGATCCTTGACTCCTATTTGGCATACAAAGGCTACTATAGTTGAAGAGTCCAGGAATCTATCAACTACAACTGTTGATCAATTAATTGGTTCCTTAATGACCTATGAATTGGGTTTGAAAAGGACAGATGATGATGTTAAGAAAAAGAAGTCACTAGCACTTAAAAGAAGTCCTAGTGTCAAAGAATCAACTGAGGAAGAAGAATCTTCAAGCTCAAGAAATAACTCAAGTGAATCTGCCTTGCTCACGAGAAAATCCAGAAAATTTTTAAGAAAAGATGGTAAAGGATTTCTTAAAAGAAGACCGCAGGTAGAAAACTCTTCCAAACAGAAATAATTTGCTAACAAAAGTTCTAACAGAGTTATTTTTTACAATTGTAGGAAACCAGGGCATGTCAAATCAGAATGCTCAGATGCTCAGAAGAAGATTGAATCCAAGTGGAAAAAAAATAATCCCAGAGCTATGATAGGAACTTGGAGTGAAGAAGAAGAGGATGAGGAAGAAGAAAGCTCAGAAGATGATGAGGATGAAAGCATAATATGCTTGATGGCCAGGGAGAACTCCAATGATTCGGTAAATTCTAATAATTTTCTGAATTCATGTTCTGACAGTGATGATGAAGAATTATCTTATGATGAATTGAAAAATCTTTGTGAACATTTGTATATGAGAATAAAGAAAATGAAATCTGAAAATAAGCTTCTAAAACCTGAAATTCAGTCAAATGAAACCATGTAGGAAAGTTAACAAACCATTTCAAAAGAAAATGAAAATCTGAAATTTGAAATATGAAATTGAACAATTAATGAAACAAATTGCAAACATGGCTCATGATCATAAAGTAAATGAAAAGCATAAACAATTGGTTGAAGAAAATCATCATCTGAAAAAGAAGATTGAATGTATGTTGCATGACAAACCATTGGACAATTAGAAATTTAAGTAACAAAATTGGTGAATTGGAAAAACAAATTGCACAATTTGACAATGAAAAGAATAAAATGAAAAATAGTTAGATGTCATACTGAACAAACTTCAACATTCAGAAAAAAAAAGTTGTTGCATTAAGAGCTGAAAAGGAAAAGATGAAAAATGAGATCTTTACTGCTTTGAAGAAAGTAAGTTTTTGAAATGAACAAAAATACTGCAAACAAGAACTCTAATATCTCTAAGGAAAAATTAGTGGAAGTTCTTGTTCAGAAAAATGTTCAGAAACAAAATGATTAAAAGAAGAAAAATGCTGCTATAAAAAAGAATCCTATTTCTATGAAAAAAAAGAAAATTGAAATAGAAAAATAGAAGACTTTACACAGGAATCCTCTATCTCCTCCACACTTCAGAAGTGCTCCAAGACAGGCTTCAACTCCACATCATGTTAGAAGCTACCAAAAGGTAAAAGCTCCTCAAAGGAAAAGGGGGTTGCAGTACATGTACTCATGCCAAGGTAAGTACCAGGTAAGGCATTCTCAAACCTGTTTCAATTGCAATAAACCTGGTCATCTCGCGAAGCATTGCTAGAATAAAATTCAAAGTTTCTATAAACATGCCAAACCAGTCCAATGTTTTACATGTCATAAATTTGGTCACATCTCCAGGGACTGTTGGTACAGAGATTATCTTTTTGTGCATGCTTCGAAATTCCTTTCTAATGCATATGCTCATACACATAGGAATAAATATCATGTTCATACTAGAAATGTTCAGAAATTCCATGTGTATATGTACATAAATGCTGCACAAAATCATTTTGTTGCTGCTTATATCAAAAATTCAAAAAATAGAAAATCTCATGAAAACATAGATGCATTGAACAAGACAGAAGAAATTTGAAACTAATGTTGCTCATAGTTCCATAAATGGAAGAACTACATCTATACCAAAAATAAAATCATTTTGGATTCAGAAATTTTTGTTGCATTCTAACATTGATTTCATTGTAGGACCCAAGCAAGTGTGCGTCCCAATGGTAGCTTGATCAGCAAGCTAATGAGCCTTGTAGTCATACCTTTCCATCTAAAATCAAGACAATGGCTTTGCAAGGCATGAAAAGGTGGAGAACACAGGTAAAATATTTGAAAAGAAACTGAAGATTGTTCAGGTAAAATCTCATATCATTTCAGAATTGAATTGCTTAAGTTGGAATAATGTTTTAGATTTTTATCTGAACAATGAAGAGTGTGTTTTGATACTGGCCCCATCAATAATTCATCTTATTAATGGGTATCATGGTTGTATCAAGTTGCTTGTATAATTTTACCCATGATTTGCAATGCATGTTACCTCTATGTGACTTCTTGGTATATCAAATGGTGAAATGTGGAAGGACAAGTTATGCTTGTCTAAAAACTATCATTATGCGTGAGTTAAATACTCCGCCAAGTACCAAAAGTCATGTTACGCATAAAGCTAATTGTGTGCATAATCATGTGTAAATTGATTGCAAGCTTTTTCATTCCATGCACATGTTAAGGGGAGTAATTTATAAAAGTGTAGGAAAAAAAAGAATGTTCTTGCTGCTGCATTCTGAATGAGCTTTTCAATGTTTTGTGTCAACACATTGAAGGTCATTTGTCGACACAGTTTCTTCATATTTTTATTCAGAAATGCTATTCATGAATATATTTCATTTGAAATGAACTCACACATCTCTGCTTTGTGTGAAGGATTCTATCTCAGAATCAATTCTTGGCTTATTCTTGATCTCTTCATGTTTCATTCAAATCCATTCAAGGTTCCATTGATATTCTTATATGAGAAATAAAATTTTAAATATGTGGAATATTTGTGCTCTTGGATTAACCATGAAGATGAAAAATAAGATCTGGAGTCATGTGTCTATCTTTATCCTCAAAGCTTAGTTTAGATTTTTTATTACAAAACACTTTAAGTAGACACTTGAGTAGTCTTGAGTTTTATATCACAACAAACACTGAAGTTTTGTTTTTAACAAATGCTAAGAATGATATCTTAACAACTCAAGACCATGATCTAATGAGGGAAAAGCTATTTGTCACCTAATGAAAAGAAATGAAGGTTCTGAAAGAAAATTTTCAGGAAAAAAAAATATTTTAAGGAAATTTCTAGAGCAATGATTAGTACACTAAGTAACCAGGTTATTTGTAATACCACGGTAGTTCAGATCCGGGTTTATCGGGTCTATGTGTGGTGCTCTTGACCAAGAGATGGTCAATGGACTGTTTATGTGGTTTCTGTGCACAGGGTGAGCAGTGTGGGCCGGATATGCCAGCCCATTTACACTACTGGTTCACTATTTTGAAACGCGGCAGAGCCAGGTGACACGATTTGAACGCGTTGGCCTTGCCTGACGTGATTTAGCGAACCGACTCTGTGACACGTGTCGCACGGTTGCTTTGGGGCGTCGGCTTAGGTGGAAGCATTTAAATTGGTAAAATGTGGTGTCTGCCCCGAACTTGATTTTGATCAGAGTTTTAAGTGTGTCATTTTGGCCAGAAAGAGCAGAGGAGGCTCTGTCCGGCGCCGGAGGGGGAGCTGCTACAAGCTTCTCCAGCGGATTTACGGTGGCTTTTGACTTGGCTCGTGCGGCGTGGGAACCGCATCAGCATGGCGTTCAGAGTGTTGGCGTGCCATCGGCGAGGAGGTTGTGGGGCATTCTCCAGCGTCTGCTTCCGGTAGGGAGACTTCCTACCTTTGTTAGGTGTTTAAAGGCATGTTGGAGTTGGGATTTAGGGTTGGAGCATGTAAGGGTGGTTTGCCTTGTTAAGCTTCACTTGTTTACAGCTTTGTTTTGGTGTTTGTACAACATGTGTGTGGGTTTCTCCCATGGAGGAGGTGGGTTCGGCTTGTGAGCTGAACCCACAGCCTTTGTTGAAACGCGTCCAGGACAGCCGACGCGTTAATGTATTAATGCGTCGCGTTGAGTCGACGCATTTCGGGTTCTGTCTGTACGCAAAGGTGGTGTTGGGGTCGCGTCAGCTTTACCCGATGCGTTCATGTGGAAACGTGTCAGTTATGTCGGACGCGATTACATGTTGACTGAGGGTTTGACCGAGTTGATATAATAGCATCGTGTCGGGCCAACGCGACTTGGTCGCATCACTGGGCCCTGTGGCATTAGTGTTTAGAATAGCATCCTAACCAATGGACGTGAATTGAATAGCGTCGCCTGTGTCCGACACAATTCAGCTTCTAAGGGGAAAGCTGTGGTGGCTGGGCAGTGAAGGTCCTGTGTGGACCTAGCCCTGGTTTCTTGTTGTTCTTTTAAGACAGTTGTGATGTTTAGTGTGTTTAGTAGTACGTGTGTTGCCATGGAGGTCATGGGGTGACCAATGACAGGCAAGGTTGTAGGGTGTTGTTGTGATACAAGTATGTATCAGTGTGGGATGGCTTGAGGGTCATGTGGTGACTGGTGTTAAGCTAGTCCTAACACTTGTATATCGTGGTTTATAAATAAAGGATTGTCTAGGTAGGTATAACGTGGTTTGTGTGCTTACCGAGTTTGGTGGTCCAGCGCCTAATCTGGAATACCTCTTCAATCGGGTACCCCAGGTTCCTAGGAGAACCAGGCACGTGTGTTGTGCTCGGGGCGTGTCCCGGTACGGTGTGTACCTTTGAGGTCTTGCTCATCTTCCTGGACACCCTCACTCCTGTGTTTGAGTTGTACGTCTAGCTGAGGGAAAGACGACTATGGTTAGCGACTTGTGTTTGTGGGTGTGCAGTCGCTTGTAGCATGCTCGTGGTTGGGGGACGGACACCGGTAGACGTACTGGTCCCCAGCTAGTCTTGTGTTTCCAATGCCTCACCTTAGGGAGCTCCGGTCGGAGTCCCAAAAGGTGTTAGGCTTGGACCTGCAGTTGAGTAGTCTGCAGGTGTGGTGTTGGTTGGTCTCCACTGTGGTTTACTTTGAGTGCTTATGGAGCTGTAGCTGGACTGTGTGGTCCATGGCTACGAGACTGAGAGGTGGTTCTTGTGTTGTGGTGTCCGGGTTGGATACTGGCGTCATGAACCAGTAGTCCATTCCCGTGTGGTGGCATCGTTCCATTCCGACTCGTGGTTTGCCACTGGTCATGGCTTGTGTGTGTTGTGACTCGTTGGTTAATGTGTTACCCGTTGTGGTGTGCCCTAGTGGTGGCACAGTTCTGGTTGTGAATTGTGTGTGATCCGCTGGTTAAGATTGTAACCGTTGTGGTGTGCCCTAAAGGTGGCACGGTTCTATGGTTTAGTGTTGTACCTCATGGTAGCAGGTACATGTACCCCTCGAGGGTAGTGTTGTGTTGTGGTACGTAAGTCTCATCCTCAACAGATGTTGAGGTGTGACCATGCGTACTGTGGAGATCTTGCGGTGTGATTCTCCATGTGCTTTGTGTTTCTAGTTATGGTTTGGTATGCGGGTATTGGCTGGTTGTCGCCAATCCCGATACTCCGTGCGTGTGGTTTGCCAGTGAGACTGTGGCCTAGGCAGTGGTTTACGGTGAGGCTTATGGTCGAGGTGGTTCGGTTGTAGGAGGACTAACGGTGTTAAGCTTGTCCTGTGTTTCCCTTTATTTTCCGAGGATCGGGTTTAGCCGGTGTGCTTGTGATTAGTTGTCGTTTAACATGCTTAAGTGTGCATGTTATGCTTCGGCTACCAGTGTTTTCAGTAAGACCCTTTGGGGTTGAGGTCTCTTTGTGTTGTTGTGGTTTCATTTTGGGAGGTCCCTACTGAGCCGGTGATGTGTTGAGGCTCACTCCCTTACAGCTTATTTCAGGTGTTAGCCGACTTTGGTGTGGCTTCGGAGGAGTCGTAGAAGACTTGTGCCACCAGCAATAGAGCTAGATGAGTCGTGTGAGCTTCTGCTCCCTCGCGGTATGCCCCAGGTAGTTGTACTCTTTAAATTGGACATGTAAAATTGTAATGGGACTTTTGTACATTGTGGTTTACAGTTATATACACTTGTACTTTCCTGTGTTATATACTGTACTTGTGGTCTTTTATATTCGTACTGGACACGTATTAGTGATATCCCTTGTGAGACTTCGTTCTGTTCGCGGGAGACGGATCTGGATATGGACCCTTATAGGGTATAAATATCCAGGGCCGTTACAGTTGGTATCAGAGCAATGGTCCAGTTAGAATATGAAAAGACATTAAGGTTACAATGTCCCAAGACATAGATTAATGTCCACTGCTGGTAGTAAGTCTGTCGTTTTATGTGGTTTAAAGTGGATTTCACGTGAGTTTTGTCATGTGAATTATGTGTTTGTTTTTATAAGTTTGGCAGTTACTCGTAGTAGAAGCAGAGTAAAGATGTGGTTAAAGGAAACCCAGTTTGTAAAGTGTGTATGATTTTTTGCACACCTGTCAATTGTTAGCAGTTGTTGAGAAAGGGTGAAGTTAGTGGTATAATGTGAGTGATTATACATGAGTGTCAGGTTGTGGTTAAAGTATAGTTGGTTAATGGTTCCCAGTTATAGAAATTGAAGGGATTAGTGGATTCAGATATAGAATTCATTGAAGGTGTTTTAGTGAGGTACAGAGTTGGCAGAGACAGGTATAAGATAATGATGTGATGAAATAGCAGAAGGAACAATGTTATAATGGGGAATAGAACAGTGTGATAAGGATTATTATGTATGTGAATTGTTGCTGAGAACCTTAGCAGAGCTAATTATTGTGTTTGAGATCAGTGATAATAAGTGTTAAGGAGCAGCTTGGGTAATAATGTGATTAGTGGAAAGGAAGGTTTGAAATAATAAGAATGTGGCAGATTAGTTTCAAATAAGGTACTGACAAGTAAAGGAGCGGTGAATTGTGGCAGTCAGACTAAGAGTGCTTAGTGATTAGAGACGGTTGCAGTAAAGAGTTTAAGTATAGTGCTGTTGTGAGTAATGATAATTGAAATTTGATATAAAAGATTTGTGTAAGAATGTATCGAGATGATCACTTGAGTAAAGAGAAAGTAAAGAAGAATCAGTGTGCAATTAGCTTTTTCGAGAATTTAAAAAGAAAGGTATTCACTTGGCAAGTGGCAATCTGCGAGGATTCTATAGCATGTTTCGTTAAAGATTGTTGAATTAAGGATAAGATTAGTGCCGTTAAGCAATCAGGTGCAGTTTGTGAGGAAAGAAAGGTAAAGGATGTGTCCGACAAAGATTGAGGATGAGGTTAAGAATGATGGGAATGAGTTAGAGTTATGCGAGTCAGAATAGAAGAAAATGAATCAGTTGAGAAATAGTTAAAGAATATCGAGCTAAGTGAAATAGCAAGGCAGATTGTGAAAAGGAATTCAAGTAAAGGTTTGAATGGAAATGATATTAGTGAATGTGCTGTAATAGTGGTACTTCAGCATTTGAGAATAAAGTAGCAAAGCGGAATAGAGGAATCAGGCAGAGCAAGTTATTACAATTAAAGAGATCGGTTTCAGGTTCTGGCTATGGCAGTATTTTAAAGAATGATGATTGTACATTAATAGGAATTACAGTAGTAATGGTACAAGATATTAGTCAGACAGTAGAATAATTGAGAGAAATGTCTTGTGGAAATGACATTGTGGTTAATGCAGTTGGCAGTACAGATCAAGTTGAGTGTTATTGACCAGAGAAAGAAAGAATATAGTGGATTATGAAACAGATATAATCAGATGGTTCAGGAAATGTTCAGCAAAAGTTTGCAAGCCATTGCACAGAAAGATATTCCGTTGAGCAGAACTGTACTCTAATAAAGATATTCCTGAATTTGATTTAAGAGCAAAAGCAGATCAGGTAAAGAATATTTTGAAAGGTTATGAAGGTAATATGATTAGTCGGCTAGGGAAGATGTTATTTAAAGTCAGGAAGGTATATGAAGAGTAAGGTATGTGTGACGGCCCTCATTATACCGGTACGGTTATACCAACCCACGTCGGTATAACAAGTGCTGCCACAGTGGGACATTTACCCAAACGATACATACAGCTGAGATACACGCGAATAAACAACAGAGTAGCGGAAGTAAAAGACCAATGTCTGCATTCATTCATCATCCACATTAAACATACATGCAGTTTGCAATTAACAAAAAGGAACTAAGAGTTCACATAAATTAAATTACTGAAATTAAATACAACTGTCCACACTTATACATCATTCTCATGATACTTCTAGTACAATGTTCCAAATTTACATACTATGAAATACACAGTCTCAAAGAACTCCAAAACTAGCTAGTCTCCATGCTCGGAGTCCGTCTCTACTGCCTCCTCCAAAGGTACTGTGTCACCAACTATACCTGTACGCCGAAGCAAGGAGTGAGTCCAAGGACTCAGCAAGCAACACTACTCATGATGTACACTTATAAATCCTAGTGGTTTCTACATGCACATTACAATTAGCAACACATAGCATGCTAGTCATTTCATGTTTTCAACCTATCATGAACATTTTACAATTTTATACATAACTCATGCTTTCAGATTTCTAAAATAAACTTCACCTATCACATGGTCTCTATTCAATTTACTCATGACACTTTAATCTTTAAAGAATTAAAACATGAGAGCTATCAACATGAACAATTTACATACATGAAGGGAAATACAACTAGCATGGATTTTACGCATCTTTAAACACATACATGAACATTTTCACATGCTTTAGGTTGCTGATTTCACATGATTCAATGGCTATAAATCTACACATGAGAGCTACAACGTTGCTTAAGACATATCATATGAACAATCTATCATGCTATTTGCACACATATTCATTAGTTGTCCCTAACATGGACTCTAAACATTTTTGCACACATAAACATAAGAATAATAACATGCATTTTCTGAATTCACATGGTTTCAGATTTAGTCTCACATGGTTTTCAATAACACATTTTCACATCTTTAGGTTCACATTTTTATTTACACAAGTTTTCTCTTTCACATGGTTCACTTTACACATACTCATTCACATGTCACTTACACATTTACACATGGTCACATACACATTTCACATTACACTTTACACATTTTTAGGTGCCGTGACACATAGTCCAAACCACCAAAGAAGGACATATACACATCACATTACACATAGACGCCATCTAGGCATTCCAATGGCGACTCTTGGACTGCGCAGACCGGGAGAACAAGTCTCCACCCCAACCAGTGGTACTTGTCCACCTCCAGGATTTCCCCCTAATGCCCTTAGGGTCACTTAACACAATGAACTTTCTCAGGGGGACTTTTCCCTGATACAGCTCCACTGCCCTCTACGGAAGCAGTGTCACATTGGCAGAGTTACACATTTACAGATTTACCGGTTTACACTTGGTTTTACACATAACACTTCATCTCATTCACTTTCTCACTCACATGAATACCTCTGTTTTTACTAACATGGTACTACAGAATTTCAAGGTTTAACATACAGTAAACACGCTAATCATGCTGGGTTTAAACAAAATCTAATCACATTACGATCATATGCACGAATTATCACATTTTACATGAAAAACACATAACTTTTTATTTACTGATCGAAAAGACCTGAAATTTTAACCACATGCTGTTTTCGGGTTCAAGGTCATACCCTCAAGTTTTCAGATTTTTCTGAGCTAAACAGGATTTACAGAAAATAAAACGCCTAATTAGCATGCTATTGACAACTTAAGTTAACATGGGTCTAACACATTTTGCAAATTAGCCACTTGCTGTTTAAACATAAGCTATTCACATATGCATGAACTGAGAATACAAATTTTTCCCTAATTCATACATCTATGGATTGAACCCTACAACCCATTCTTGCATGCTTTTATTTTACCGAACCAAATTTATTTGCAAATTACACAAGCATGGATAAATTACCAAAATTTGCAAACACATATGCTAACCCACTGATCTTCATGATTAGACTAAAACCATGGCATTCATGCACATTCTAATCAGGAAAACTAAATTTGTAAAATCAACACTTCATGCTCACAAGTTTAAGGAACACCATTTTCCCACATCCACCAACACACACCACATTCGTCCACACACCACAATGCACAATATACATAGAGTATAAGGTTTACCATATATCCTCATCACGTAAAACATACTGAAATTAATGCATAAGAAGGACAGAACAGCTCACTGTTCTGTCCAGAAGAACTCGACGGCGGTCTCTGGCCGCTGACTCAGGGTCAGCGGCATGGTCGATGGACGCCAAGCATGAACTGGACGTCCAGGTACCTTGCGTCGAACCAGGTCTGTGCAAAAACACAGACCTGAGCTCTTAATCTTGGGTGAATTGGAGGGTCTAGGACTCGAGAAAAAATCCATAAAATTCACAAAACCAACCTAGACTCATAAGGGGACATCAAGGACAGGTCACTTGCCTTTCTAAAATTCCTCCAAGGGATTTATGGCTCGGTGAAGACCTCCTTGGGCAGTCCCAAGAAGTTGCAGAAGTGCCTCCAAACGATCTCTCCTCCGGGCTCTTGGATGATCTCCACGCCGAGGGGATGTCGGGGAAGCCTTCCTTGTTGGTCCAGCAACCTCCTTGCAGCAGGGGGACGCCGGATCAAAGTCCAAGGGGTCGGATTTGAGGGTGCTAAAATGGGTTTTTCTCACAGACTTCTCTAGGGTTTTTCTCTCTCACTTCTCTCCTCTTGCAAGGGTGAAGGGAAAGAGTGGGAGAGTCCAATTCGGGTTCAGGGTTAAGAAGAGCCCCTCACCCACTCACCATACCGATTTGACAACCTGAGAGCCGTTGGGGGACATCCCCCCAATGGTGGCCATGCCTTGTTTCAGAAGCTTGCAGCTCTGCTGCGCATGCAGGCCAGAGAAGTTGGCGTCCATATCGCTGGACGCCGGAGTTAGTGTTGGCGTCCATGTCTGGACGCTGACACCAGCTCAACGGCCTGGGCTTGACGCCAAGGTGGCCTTCGGCCAGAACCCTAATTATGCAGAAAACCATGCATACCAAGCATATATACATGCAATATGTATATGGTATTATATCCACACTATCATCATGCAATACATACATTATTTATATTTAATATAACACATGCATACGTAATTATACTAATTAATACGTACGTAAATATGTACATACATACACAAGTACAAATATACACACATAAATACAAATAATGCGACGGAAATTAGGGGGCCTTACAGTATGTCTATAGCAATATGGTAGCATTCGAAATTGAAGTCTGTGGCACAACCAGAATTGAAATATAAAAGTAAGTAGATCAAAAATTCAGGTGTTCTCTTCCAAGTGTTGGATGAAGCAAGATAAATTAAGAAGTAAATAAGGTTGGAATTGAGTCCAGCTGAAGTTAGAGTAATAGTGAAAGTGGAAAGTAAATGAAAGTAATGATGAGGGCAGAATTCGAGAAACATTTTGCAGAATATCCAGTATAATTAGAGTGGCGCAGCGGAAGCAAGGGATATGTAGTATTCCCAGATTGTTCAAGAGCTGTGTGATTGAAAGAAAAGCTTGAGGTTTGTGCACAGTTGAGCAGAGAGGCAGCGGTTCTTGACCAGATATGAGTTAAGGTAGCATGAGAAGAATGGTATAAAGAGGCAGGAAATTCAAGGATGGTAATTGGTTCTTCTTGAGGAAGCTGGCAGTTGAAAATATGAATACAGATGAGGCAGAGTGTCAGTTAGCAATGACAAGCAAATAAAGGAATGGCACCGGGAAATTTGAGAATTTCAAGATAGTTTTACATGGCAGAGCACCTAAGGGTGGCAGTGTTAAGTGAAAGGTTTTGAGCAAGAGAAGCGGCCCAGAAGGAAATGTTGCAAGTGCAGCCAAGAAAGTGTGGGAGCAAGTTGAGTCCAAGAAGATAAAGCACCAACAACAAGGAATAATTGCATACAGCTGTAAGGTAAAGAAAGAGCAGTTTATAATAATCGAGCAGAATAGTTATGAAAGGATTTAAAGAGAAAGGAAAGCGGAAATGAGCAGATTTAGATGGTTTGAAAGGCAAGTGCAGAGGAAGTGTATCCTACTTGTTCTGTATATGACTTTGTTTCTTTTTAGGTGTTAGTCTGTCTTGCCGTGGTTTCGTCCTAAATGTCGAGGATGACATTTCCTTTCAGGTGTTAGTAATGTAATAACACGGTCGTTTGGATCCGTGTTTATCAGGTCTATGTGTGGTGCTCTTGACCAAGAGATGGTCAATCGGCTATTTGTGTGGTTTCTGTGCACAGGGTGAGCAGTGTGGTGATAGGATCGGATATTCAATGGTGGCAAAGCTAGAAGGGGGGGGGGGTTGAATAGATTTGCAGCAGAAACTTAAGCAATTTAAAAATTACTTCGGATTAAAATATCTACTCAATTAAAACCCCTTTGATCTAATGTAATGTGTGTAAACGAATTAACAAGTAGTGTGTAGATGAAATCCCTAGGCATGCATCTAGCGCAACACAATGCAAACCACAAGTCAAACCACAATGCACAAGGGATTTTTAGGTGGTTCAGAAATCACACCACATGAGTCCTACGTCCACCCCACACACTGTGAGGACACACTACTCAAGAACTAAATACAACACACACACGAGCACAACAGCTCAACCACACACACACACGCTAGATCAAGTCCACAATAGAACAGATCCTCTAGCCTTGATCTGACCAACACACCACACACTGTGATCTATACACAACCCTTGTACAGATCACAAACCACACACTTTCACAAACACCACATACTGATCTCCAATCAGTACACACACACAGATATATGAAAGTAGAAAGAAGGAAGAGTTCTGAGATGAAAGATCAAATCCATATGAAAAACTCTTCGATGTGGTCATCCAGAACAACTTCAGGCTTCGTGTTGATGAAGATCAGACAATGTAGACGAAGCTTGATTCGTGGATAGACCGACTTCAACTCCTCTTGTGAGATGGATCTTCTTTAAACAATCTGGAGAGTTAAAGCAGAGCAGCAGGAAGAAGCTCTTCTCTTGGGTTTTGCTTAGGGTTTTGATATGGTGGCTTCTTGCTGCGAAAATGCCTCCATATGTTCTATATATATGGGTGTCCAAGTATGGAGAGTCGTGCTTGAAGGAATCACCCCAATACATATCATATTCTGACCATCGGATCTGACTTTCTCTTCGTCTGTCGATAGGCACTTTATAGCTGTCGACAGCTACTACTCAGATCTGGTTTCCAGAACCATGGTGTTGCTGGAAGGCTTCATCTGTCGACAAGAAGATTGCTGGCTGTCGACAGGCCATTTGTATCTGTTGACAGGTAAATGACATCCGTCGATAGCTACTGCTCCAAATGAGCTTCCAGTAGCTTGTGTGTTATGGATTGTTCATCTGTCGATAGGAACTTTCCTGGTTGTTGACAGGTAATGACTTGAAGTGTATTTCTTGTTCTTTTTCACTTGGTTCTTGTTGCTTGACTTGTATGCATTCATACCTACATTGAGAAACATTATAAGTGAGATATAATGAATGCATAGGTGATCAATAAAAGTATTTTATCAACATCATGTTTCTTTCATGTCATTGTCATCATGTTTGAACCACTCACACAACATCAATTAACATTACTCATCATCAAAAACATTTAAGCACATGTCATCATACACATTGTAACCCAACATGTGGCCCAGATATGTCAGCCCATTGGCACTGTTGGTTCACTGTTTTGAAATGCGGCGGAGCCAGGCGATGCGATTTGAACGCGTCGGCCTTGCCCGACGTGATTCAGTGAATCGACTCTGTGACGTATGTCACACGGTTGCTTTATGGCATCGGATTGGTTAGACACATTTAAAGAGGTTAAATGCGGCGTCTGCCCCGGACACGATTTTGATCAGAGTTTTAAGTGTGTCATTTTGGCCAGACAAAGTAGAGGAGGCTCTGTCCAGCGCGGGGGGGGGAGGAAGCTGCTGCCAGCTTCTCTGGTGGATTTACAATGGATTTTGACTCTGGTTGGCTCGTGCGGCATGGGAACCACGCGAGGACGGCGTTCAGAGTGTGGGTGTGCCGTCGGCGGGGAGGTTTTGGGGCGTTCTCCTCCGTCTTCTTCCGGTAGGGAGACTTCCTACCTTTGTTAGGTTTTTAAAGGCATGTTGGAGTTGGGATTAAGGGTTGGAGCATGTAAGGGTGGTTTTCCTTGTTAAGCTTCACTTGTTTATAGCTTTGGTTTGGTGTTTGTACAACATGTGTGTGGGTTTCTCCCGTGGAGGAGGTGGGTTCGGCTTGTGAGCTGAACCCACAGCCTTTGTTGAAACGCATCCAGGACAGCCGACGCGTTAATGTATTAACGTGTCGCGTTGAGTCGACGCGTTTCAGGTTCTGTTTGTGCACAAAGGTGGTGTTGGGGTCGCGTCTGCTTGACCCGACGCGTTCATGTGGAAACGCGTCGGTTATGTCGGATGCGATTACATGTTGACCGAGGGTTTGACCGGGTTGATATAACAACATCATGTCGGGCCGACGCGACTTGGTCGCGTCACTGGGCCCTGTCGCGTTAGCATTTGGAATAGCATTCTAACTAGTGGACGTGATTTGAATAGCGTCACCTGTGTCCGACGCAATTCAGCTTCTAAGAGGAAAGTTGTGGTGGCTGGGCAATGAAGGTCCTGTGTAGAGTAGTACGTGATTTGAATGGCTGGGCTTTTAAGACGGTTGTGATGTTTAGTGTGTTAAGTAGTACGTGTGTTGCCATGGAGGTCGCAGGGTGACCAATGACAGGAAAGGTTGTAGGGTGTTGTTGTGATACAAGTATGCATCAGTGTGGGATTGCTTGAGGGTCATGTGGTGACCGGTGTTAAGCTAGTCCTGACACTCATATATCGTGGTTTATAAATAAACAATTGTCTAGGTAGGTATAACGTGGTTTGTGTGCTTACCGAGTTTGGTGGTCTAGCGCCTAATCCAGAATACCTCTTCAGTCGGGTACCACAGGTTCTTAAGAGAGCCAGGCACGTGTGTTGTGCTCGGGGCATTGTTGGGTTGAGTGTGTTTTAGAATTTCCTAAAGTTGTATTTTAATGATATCCAATGAACATCACTCATACTTTGATTTTGATGATGACATATTGTGATTTTAATGATGACATGTTGTGATTTTAATGATGACATGTTGTGATTTTAATGATGACATATGTGATTTTAGTGATGACATATTATGATTTTGATGATGACATGTTGAATATGTTATACATTTTATACATATCACAATAATGCTTAGACAACATGTTTTTGATGTTTAATATCTCATATTTAATGATAATATCTTGTATTAATTATTTACACTTTATATTTTCAGGTTTACACAAATTTGTCTCAAGTGGTGTCGACACAGTCCACCTGTGTGTTGACACGGTCTGCCTGTGTGTTGACACAGTCTTCCAGTCGTGTCGACACACTCAATGGTAGTGTCGACACTAGTCCCAAACTTCAGCAGACTCAGTTGCCAGACAAGGTCAAGTGTGTCGACACAGTCCCAGGCAGTGTCGACACTAGACCCAGTTCCCAGAAGACCAGTTTTGTAGAATTGGGATGGTGTGTCGACACAATCCCTGGTGGTGTCGACACAGTCCACCTGAAACTCAAAAACGTGAATTTCTCTAGACACGTGGCTGCTTGGGAATTAGGGGATTTGACCTAGGTTTCCGTGCCCATGCACCCCAAGACACTTTATGGACATATGGGGCTATAAATACCCATGTTCCTTGTACCCCAATGGCAAGAGAGCCCATACACTTCCAGAAGAAGCTTTTGGCGGCCAAAGGGGGCTTTCCAGATCTTGCTTCATCTCCAGAAGTTGCAGGCCATCCTTTCAAGAGGAAGGATGTGGGAATCAAGGGGAATCTCTAGAGAGAAGCTTGCTGTGCTAGGCAAGGGAGCAAATCCAACTGAAGAGGCGCAGGAGAAGAAGGATTTCTGGCATTTCAGATGACATCAAAGCAGAGCATCGCCAATTGAGGAGAATCTCCATCGATTTCCATCAAGGTTCCTCAATTGAAGCGTCTGCAAGACCTCTTCATCGAAGAACACTCATTCTACATCCATTTCTCACTTCAGAGTTTGTTCTTCTTTATTTCGTCTATGAGATTTGTTCATGATGTTCTGCACAAATTTCTGTGTACGAATTTGTCTTGAATCAGATCATTGCTAGAGGATCTGATTTCTGCTGTCTTTGATCTAGCTTGTGTTTTTGGGAGCCGTCGAGCTCTTGTTTGTGAGTCGTCGCACTCACGGTGTGGTTTGAGCCGTCGTGCTCAATTTGGAGTCGTCGTGCTCCGGTTGTTGTTTGAGCCGTCGTGCTTAGTTTGTGAGTCATCGTACTCAAGGGTGTTTGGAGTCTTCGTGCTCCAGTGTGTGTTGTACTCAAGGTTTTGAGTAGTGTGGCCTCACTGTGTGAGGGGTGGACGTAGGAGTCACTGGAGGTGATTTCCGAACCACCTAAAAATCCTCTGTTCAATGGTTTGAATTAGGGTTTGACTTTGTATTACGCTACATGCATGCATAGGGATTTCGTTCACACTACTAATCGATTTGCTCACACACACTAATCACACTTCAGATTAGTAAATTATTTGGGTGAATTGATCTCTGATTCAAAGTAATTTTTAAATTGCTTGAGCTTTCGCAGTAATTGGTGTTAGATCTATTCAACCCCCCTTCTAAATCTGATCCATCCACCCATTCGATCCTAATAGGCATGTCCCGGTACGGTGTGTACCTTTGAGGTCTTGGTCGTCTTCCTGGACACCCTCACTCCTGTGTTTGAGTTGTACGTCCGGTTGAGGGAAAGATGACTGTGGGCAGCGACTTGTGTTTGTGGGTGTGCAGTCGCTTGTAGCGCACTCGTGGATGGGGGATGGACACCAGTAGATTTACTGGTCCCCAGCTAGTCCAGTGTTTCCAGTGCCTCGCTTTAGGGAGCTCGGGCCGGAGTCCCTAAAGGTGTCAGGCTTGGACCTACAGCTGTGTAGTCTGCAGGTGTGGTGTTAGTTGGTCTCCACTGTGGTTTACTTTGAGTGCTTGTGGAGCTGTAGTTGGACTGTGTGGTCTGTGGCTACGAGATTGAGAGGTGGTGCTTGTGCTATATTGTCCGGGTTGGATACTAGCATCATAAATCAGTAGTCTGTTCCCGTGTGGTGGCGTTGTTTCATTCCGACTCGTGGTTTGCCACTGGTCGTGGCTTGTGTGTGTTGTGACTCGTTGGTTAATGTGTTACCCGTTGTGGTGTGCCCTAGTGGTGGCACAGTTCTGGTTGTGGATTGTGTGTGATCCGCTGGTTAAGATTGTAACCATTGTGGTGTGCCCTGAAGGTGGCACGGTTCTGTGGTTTAGTATTGGACCTCATGGTAGCAGGTACATGTACCCCTCGAGGGTAGTGTTGCGTTGTGGTACGTGAGTCTCGTCCTTAACAGATGTTGAGGTGTGACTGTGCGTACTGTGGAGATCTTGCGGTGTGATTCTCCACGTGCTATGTGTTTCTAGTTATGGTTTGGAATACGGGTATTGGCTGGTTGTCGCCAATCCCGATACTCCGTGCGTGTGGTTTGCTAGTGAGACTGTGGCCTAGGCAGTGGTTTGTCGGTGAGGCTTATGGTCGAGGTGGTTCGGTTGTAGGGAGGACTAGTGGTGTTAAGCTAGTCTTGTGTTTCCCTTTATTTTCCAAGGACCGGGTTTAGCCGGTGTGCTTGTGATTAGTTGTCGTTTAACATGCTTGAGTGTGCATGTTATGCTTCGGCTACCGGTGTTGCCAGTGAGACCCTTTGGGTTGAGGTCTCTTTGTGTTGTAGTGGTTTTGTTTTGGGAGGTCCCTACTGAGCCGGTGACGTGTTGAGGCTCACTCCCTTACAGCTTGTTTCAGGTGTTAGCCGACTTTGGTGTGGCTTCAAAAGAGTCGCAGCAGACTTGTACCACCAGCAGTAGAGTTAGATGAGTCGTGTGAGCCTCTACTCCCTCGGGGTATGCCCCAGGTAGTTGTACTCTTTAAATTGGACATGTAAAATTGTAATGGGACTTTTGTACATTATGGTTTACAGTTATATACACTTGTACTTTCCTGTGTTATATACTGTGCTTGTGGTCTTTTATATTCGTACTGGACACGTGTTAGTGATATCCCTTGCGAGACATCGGTCTGTTCGCGGGAGACGGATCTGGTTATGGACCCTTATTGGGTATAAATATCCAAGGCTGTTACATTATTCCACCTGAGACGTGGTTGTACTTGAGACAAAAGGTGTTGTTAAGTTATCTTTGTTCAAAAAGAAGCAAACAAATGGTTAACATGCCTAGTAGTCAGACACTTTTGCACGGGGTAAGTGTGTGTGTTGGCATAGAAAAGTATGAATTTAATCTTCTTTACTAAATTTCTTGAAATATCATAAATGAAAGAAATAAACAGAAAATGAAAAAGGTGTAGAAAGTGTAGCTAACCTAAAATAGAATTCATGTTGTTCAAGAATGTTAAATTGTTAGTCTACATTGTGTTAAGATAAAAACTTTGATTTTCTAATGATATTCACTCTTGACAACTCAATTTAGGTCACAAAAATCATATCACATTTGTAAATAAAATTTCTAAAGTGATTGTTTGATGATAAAAAACTGACATAAGAACTCAATCAAAAATCATCTTTATTTTTATCCCTTGCTGCACAATATGAAAGGTACAATTATATTATTTTTCATATACTAAAATCATTGTGTACCTTGATACCTTCATGATCCCTTCAAAATCAAATTGTTTGTGCTCCTTGCAATACAATCTCTTGATCAGGGGGAGCAACTTTATTGTTGATCTCTTATTTTTTATGCCTCAATCAATTGGTTTCATCACTTCTAATGGTTTCACATCATTTATATTGGTCTCCATTCAGTTGGTGGTGGACAACTCGAATACTGCCAAAGGGGGAGAGTTGTTTCACTTAGGGGGAGAATTCTGCATATTTGTGTGTTATGAAACTGTTAGTCATATGCTTGATCTTGGGGGATATTGTTTTACTGGACGAAAACTTAAAAAGGGAAAATAATCACATTGCTTCATGTTCCACTCTTTTTGATGTTGTCAAAAAGGGGGAGAAGTGTTATATTCTATGAAAAATGTTGTGTCATGTTTTGTCATCATCAAAAAGGGGGAGATTGTTGAGTTGTGTGTTTTGATGATGACATTTTATACACAATCTGATGTCATATTGTATATACATGGAAGATTTGTGAGTTGTGTATTCATTTGAATGATGACTAAAAATATTCATGTTGATCATGTCTACACACTCATACGTTGATTTTAATGATGACTAAAACATTTGGTTGTGGATAATGTCTATGCACTCATACCTTGGTCTTGATGATGGCATATTGCACATATTTCAATAATGACTAAACAACATGTTTTTGATGCTAAATATTGCATATTTTACTGATAATAACTTGTTTTGATGGTCCACACCTCATATGTACAGGTTTACACAACTTTGTCAAAGATCAGGTCGACTCAAGTTGAAAGATATGTCAACACTATCTCTGTCAGGTCGACTCTACTTGACCATCAGGTCGACTCACAATGTCTGCCTAGCAAGCTCCTGAAGAACAAGTGCCAACCAGGTCGACTCTAATGGAAAGTCTGGTCGACACTAGTTTCAAGTAAGGTCAACTCAAGTTCAAGATCAGGTCGACTCTAGTTTCTGGCAGAACCAAGTTGAGCAGTACCTGTTGACAACACAGGTTCATCTGTCGACAGCCCAGTCAAGTTCTCAACACTTATAGGGTGTTTGGAAGCACTTTTTTTTAAGTTATTTCTCCCTAAAAGATAATGATGTGTCCATTTTTAACTAAAGTTTTAAATTTTTAAAAAAATAGTATAAGGTGTTTGGTGCAGGTAAAGAAAACAATATAGGGTGTTTGATGGATGGGGGCAATCCAATGGGGAGGAGGAGGGGGGCACAGCGCAGTCGGCACGAGGGGGGGGGGGGAGAGGAGGAGGAGGAGGGGGGCACCGGCATGGGGAGGAGGGAGGGCATAGGGTGCGGGGGGGGGGGGGGGGGGTAGGGGGGAGGACAGAGGAGGAGGAGGAGGGGGCGCAAGGGGTGGGAGGAGGAGGAGGAGCCGAGGTGCCACGGTGCGGGGGGGGGGGGGGGAGGGGAGAGGGGGAGAGGAGGAGGAGGAGGGGGGACGCAGGGTGGTGGGGGGGGGGGGGGGTCGCGGCGAGGGGTGGGTGGAGGAGGAGGGGGAGCTAGTGTGGGGACTAGGGGCACCGCGGTGCAGGGGGGGAGAGAGGAGGAGGAGGGGGGGGGGGCAGGGGGTGGAATATGAGGATGAGGAGGGGGCGCCGGCAGGGGGGGGAGGGAGGGCGGCGGGGGGGGGGGGAGTGTCTTCCTACAAGGGGGAGGAGGAGGGAAGGGTCTGGGAGAGAGCCATGTGCGTGTGTTTTTTTTTTTTAAATAACTTCGTACTTGTTTTTTTTGAGAGATTTACATACGGTAAAATTTCTTCCTTAAAATAAAAAACTACTTACCAAACGTGTCTCTGTGTCTGTCCTTTCTCTTTTTTAAATTTAAGAGAAAAAATTGATAAAAAAGTGCAACCAAACACCCTGTTAGCTTCTGGAAGAATCAAGTTGATCAGTACTTGTCGACAGCACTAGTTCATCTGTCGATAGCCCAGACAAATCTTCAAAATCATTGTTCTTGATAGAAGATCTGCGGTAGTAGCTTTCAACAGTTGCTGTGCGTCTGTTGACAACCGAAGTTCCAACGCCAACACGTGAGCAACATGTGCACTCACTTAGGGCGTCCTTTTCTCATACAAACGGATTCCCACATTGGGTAATGATTAGGACACCCCTATAAAAAGGTGCCCCTTGCCCCTTTTAGGAGTGAGAGCCAAGAGAGAGCCTGCACAACTCCAAGAAAAGGCTGAGGAAGTAAGAAGGGGCTTCTCCAGCACTCTGCTCAAGCTCTAGAGGAAGTAGATCAAGAAGAAGCGCAGTAGATAGAGTAGGAGAGAATTGCTGAAAGAGGAGCAGATTGAAAAGAGGAGCGGATTGAGAAGAGGAGCAGCAGAAGAAGAAGGAGTACTGGAAATTTGGATGCCATTGAAGTTGAGCATGGATTTCATCTCAAATTTAGAGGCAATTGATCCTTGTGCTGTGACAGAAGAGGAATTCGATGAGCTCAAGCTTGAAGAAGATGCAATTGGGAGTTCAAGAAGTCATTTGACCAGATCTAACTCCAGCGAAGAGTGTTTACTATTTCTGCACTTCTTCAGACCTTTCTTTAGTTTGATTTTTCTGATTTGTTCTTTACACCAATTTGTTTGGTTGTTTGCTCCAGTTGGGGTAGACGGTTTGATCCATACTGTGTGTGTGTGGATTGAGAAGGTATGTCTGACCTTGAAGCTATGAATCAGTAGAAGCTGTGTAATCAGTGGTTGGCAAGTTGTGAGTTAGCATTCAAGCTGTGAGTTAGTAGTTGTTTGAAGCTGTGAATCAATGAATTAGTGAAGCCTCACTTGGTTTGAGTGAGGGGTGGATGTAGGTCTCTATCTGGAACCTAAAAATCTCCTATGCAATGGTTTGATCTGTTTTCTACGCTAGATGTATGCATAGGAATTTTACCTTCACACTACTTATCTAATTGTCTCACACAACAACTACACACACCCACATATCAGATCAGTAAAACAGTTTGACTGAATGGATCTATAATTTGAAGAGATTTTCAAATTGCTTAAGCTTTCGCTGAGTTTTGTGATAGATCTATTCAACCCCCCCTTCTAGATCTGTTTATCTACCTATTCGATCCAATAGAGCCAACCCTGGTAATTCTTCGGGAAATACATCCACAAACTCATTAACCACTGGTATCATTTCTGCTATTTTACCTATCTCAACCAAGCTGATTGATGCTAAATAGGCTACACACCTCGTATTTATCAACTTTCTAGCCTTAAGTACAAAAATAATAAACTTATGAGTGTAGAATGGCATACCTTGGAATTCAAACATATCCCCACCGGGATGACTAAATCTTACTCTCTTTTTTCTGCAATCAACCACTACCCCATATGCCTCTAACCAGTTCATACCCAAAATCACATCATATTCCTTTAACTGTAGTGCATACAATCTGGCTAGCAATTGATTACCTTGTATCATTATAGGAACATCATCCAGGTAATAGGAGCTAAACATAAAATCACCTGAAGGGACCTCTACTACAAGCTCACATTACCTCTCCTCAAGTGGGTGAACCATACTATCCATAAAGTCCTAAGAAATAAAAGAGTGTGATGCACCTGGATCAATTAATGTTCTAGCATAAAATTCAAAGAGAGGTATTATACATTCAATCAGATTTGATGCCTCAACTTGAGCCCTCGTGATGTCCATAACTCGTCCTCGTCCTCTCTGGTAAGGCGTACCTCTACCTCGCTCAACTGGGAGCTGCTGGAATGGTGGCGACTGCTGCTGCTGCGGGGGTGCCCCTCTAGCATAATTGCCACTTCTAGGATATGGACAATTTCTTGCCAAGTGCCCCGGTTGATCACAATTGTAGCATCTATATTCTACGGGCTGCCTAGCTGTACTTTGTTGTGATCCTTCCGTCTCTGGATTATAGCCTCTACCCTACTGTAATCCCTGCTGCCGACCACTCCCTTGACCCCTAAATACCTTCTTTAGCTTGTTTCCCCACTTGCCAAAACCTGATGTAGATGCTCCTCCCGAAGGTGCCTTGCCCTTGCTAACACCCGGGGATTGTTGTGGAAGTTGGTAACTACCAGATTCTTATCCGCTTTAATGCCTAGCCTACACTGTTCTCTCATGAATTGCTATTCTTTGGGCTGCCTCTTCCACTGTTCCACACATGAGAGGGGTCACTGCATCTTGCAATTGTAGCCTCAACCCTCGAATAAAGTACTCCACCATCATAGCATTATTAGTGACTACATAAGGTGCATACCTGCTCAAAGCCTTGAACTTCATTTGATACTCCAACACAGACAAATTTCCTTGTTGTAGTGTTCTAAACTGCTCCCTCTTAGCTTGCTGAATTTGCACCGAAAAGAATGTGTTGTTGAATACTTCAAGGAATTCTGGCCATGTGATTGCATCCTCCGCCAGACCTGTAAACACAGTCTGCATCTTAAGCCTCCACCATTCTTGTGCAAATTCCCGCAACTAGTAAGTAGCCAATATCAGTCTATCTGCCTGTGGACATCTCATGGTAACAAAGACCCTTTCTATTTCATGCACCCAATGCTCCACCGTATCCGGGTTCGAACCTCCCAAGTACGTAGGTGGTTGCAACCGTAGGAACCTTTGTACAAGCATTGTAGACTCCTTCACACTAGCTGGTTGCACTAGTACAACTGGGGGTCAGGGTACAACAGGTGGTACCTCAGCTCCATAAGGTGGTACTAACGGTGTCGGTACTACCTCCTCCTCAACTGGTGGTGCTGTAAATTCTGCCTGAAGTGGTGGCTGCTGATCCAACCGTGTCTGAATCTGCGTAATACATTCCCATAACCTTTCTATCATCTGATGTGTGGACTCTTCAGGCTCATCTCCACCACCTCCCCAATCTCTCCTATCAGCCATTTTTTATCACTGCACATACATCATTCCAACCACATAACACACAAACATATCATTATAAAAATAGGGCCAAATACCAGAAATAGACTATAGTAGGGACCATGCTATGCACATTTCCTGCTCATTCATATTTACATGGACCTTGCTCTGATAGCAACTGTGACGGTCCTCTCCATTCAAACCCGTTAACCCAATAATGAGCTTGACCCGACTCCACCTCCCACGAACCAGCCGAAGCCTCGCAAGGGATATCAACACACACATGTCCGTGGAAATATAAAAGAACACACTAAACACATGAGATTCCATATCTTGCACATATTCACATGAGATGTACATATCCAGTTCCGAACTAGAGCCAAGTACAAAGTACAATAGCCAGGGATAAACTCCCAAGGCAGAATAAGAAAATTACAGTGTTGGTAGTGTAGGCCCAACTCCGATGCAGTGTGGTCCCGAACAAGAAGAGGGTCGGGAAGCCTCCTGCTCTCCTTCACCTGGAAGAAGAAGGGGTGAGCCTCACAAGTCATTGGCTTAGTAGGGTAACTCCCTCAAAGCCGATAAAACCACATTAATATTAAGCATGTATTCAAATAACATATAACATTATCTAAACATGGTATTAATATTGCAGATGATTAAACCATTCTAGATAACATTCATGTTATAGCCTTTGATAAATAAATAGCAACACCCGTACAAGTGTACTAGCTAAAGAAGGGCACGCCACACATGAGTCACAACAACTGGTTCGTGACACCAGCCACAGACTCAGACAAACCACACAAGACTACCTCTCAGCCTCGCAGCCATGGACGAAAGGTCCAATTGTCACTCCACCTCAACAAAACAAGGACTGTGGAGACCAACAAACACCACTCCTACAACCACACGGCTGCAGGCCCAAGCCTGACACCTTTAGGGACTCCGGCCCGACCTCCGTAAAGTGAGTCACTGGAAAACTAGACTAGCTGAGGACCAGTACATCTACTAGTGTCCGTCCCCCAACCATAAGCGTGCTACAAGCGACTGCACACCCACAAACACACGTCGCTACCCATTGCCATCTTTCCCTCAGTCGGACGTACAACTCAAACACATAAGTGAGAGTGTCAAGGAAGATGACACAAACCTTGACGGTACACACTGTGTAGCAACCCTCATTATACCAGTACGGTTATACCAACCCACGTCGGTATAGCGAGCGTTGCCACAGTGGGACATTTACCCAACAATAACATTCAGCTGAGATACACGTGAATATAAGAATAGAGTAGCGGAAGTAAAGAACTATTGTCTTCATTTCATTCATCATCCACATTTAAACATACATGATTTGATAACATTTAAGAACTAAAAGTCCACATAATTAAATTGCTGAAAATTTAAAACATAAATGTCCACACTTATACATTCCCTTTCCATAGTAATTCTAATACAATGTTGCAATTACATACTATGAAAATCTCAAAATGTCACAAGCACTCCAATTGTCTAATCTCCACGCTCGGAGTCGGTCTCCAACGCCTCCTCTGCAAGCGTGTCGTCACCAACTACACCTGTACGCCGAAGCAAGTAATGAGTCTAAAAGACTCAGCAAGTATTCTACACATATCGCACATGCACATATCATGGTAGGTTTTGCATACACATTCATAAGACACAACATGTAGCATGCTTGACATTTAATTTCTCAACCTATCATGGTGAATCTACAATTAAACACATGGACTATGCTTTCAGATTTGCAGAAATAGAATCACCTATCATATGCTTTCTATTCATTCCTCACATATAAATTCTACCTTTAACCAACTAAGACATGAAAGCCATTAACATAAATTTCGAGCATGCATGAAAGGAAACATACCCAACATGGAATCTATACATTCCTACACATATACATAACCATTTTCATACTTTAAACTTGTTGGTTTTACATGCTTTAGCAACCATAATCTAACACATGAGAGCTACAACAATGATTTAAATCACAACATGTGAACAATCAAGCATGGAAGTTGTTTACATATCCTTATCAATTATCCTTAACATGAATTCTAGGCATTTTGCATACATAAACATGATCCTAACCTAATAAAGCTACTGTTCAAGCATGATTTCAGATTGTCATAACATAGATTACAAACTCACATCCTCACATTGGTTTAACATTTTTACACAATTCCAATTTCGCATATTTCACACTTTACACATGCACTTTTACACATTGTTCACATTCACATTTTTCACATGAACACACACACATTCACATTTTTCACATGAACACATACACATTTACACATTCACATTACAATTTCACATTTAGTGCCGTGACACATAGTCCAAACCACCAAAGAAGGACACAACACATCACATCACATAGACGCCATCTAGGCAATACAATGGCGACTCTTGGACTGTGCAGACTGGGAGAACAAGTCTCCACCCTAACCAGTGGTACTTGTCCACCTCCAGGATTTCCCCCTAATGCCCTTAGGGTCACTTACACATTGAACCTTCTCAGGGAGACTTTTCCCTGATACGGTTCCACTGCCCTCTGCGGAAGCAGTGTCACATTTGGCACAAGTTACACATTACACATTTTTACCGATTTTAACACATAGGTTTACACATGTCATTCTCATTTCATTCACTTTCTCACTCACATGCACACTTCTCTATTTTTCCTAACATGGCACTACAATTATAGAATCTTAGCACTCAGAAAATTTCGCTAATCAGGTTGCTATACACAAAATCAAATCATTCTACAACGGCATGCATTAGTTTCACAATTTCACATGGGAAATTCATATTGTATCATCTACTAGTCCAAATGACCTAAAATTTTAACCACAAGCTATTTTCGGGGTTAGGATCCCACATGAAAATTTTCAGATTTTTATGAGCTAAAACGGAATTACAGAAAATCTAGCATTAATTTCATATGCTATCCGCAATTCGATTTAACATGGAGTTAAACACCGGCACAGTTTTAACCACTCACTGTCTGAACCCTAACAGGCATGGAACTACAGAATTTATTCCTGAGTTTATTGGCCAACATACAATTTACAGAAGATTTATTGCGACTTACGCATGATTTCTGTTTTCCCAAAAACGGGAAAATTCGATAGATCATATAAGCATGGAAAATTCCAGAAACTCAGGGCATAGACAAGGTTGTACACACATGGTCTAATGAAATTAGGGCAACATGATTTTACCACGGATTATCAGGAAAATGGTAAGAACGTACACATGAACATTCTTCCACATGCTTTTAAATATATAAATAAGTTCTACCATCCACAAAATAAATGTACATTCACATTCCCATCCATCACATTAGCTAGTATACGTAGCATATAAGAGATTACATTATATCCTCATCGTGAAACATATCGAAACTATCCACATAGAAGGGCAGAACAGCTTGCTGTTGTTGAGTTGAGTGTATATTCATATCATTTCCCTCCTATTTTGATGATGACAAGAGGTGTTTTTAAAAGCAATTTAAATGAAACATGTCAAAAACATCATACCTGAAATCAATGTTCCAAAAGCATGTTTCAAATCACATTTATCATTTATGTTCATGATAAATCATTTAACTAATGATATATGTGTTTAATTTTCAGGTACAAACACTTTTTGCAAAAGAAGTGTCGACACACCCCTCAATGGTGTCGACACAACACTTCAGTCTCAAAGGCAAAAAGCTGAAGAATTGCCTAGACTGTGTCGACACTAGTCCAGAAGCAGGTCGACACGAGTTGCAGATTCCGGAAATCAGACTACCCAGGTCGACGCACTCTCAGGGCAGGTCGACACTGGATCCTTCTCCCAGAACAGTAGTTTTCAGAATTGGGGATAGCAGGTCAACGCAACACCAGAGCAGGTCGACACTAGATCTTGCTCCCAGAATAGCTATTTTCAGAACCAGGATAGCAGGTCGACACAATACCAAAGCAGGTCGACACTGGATCAGTTCCCAGAACAGCCTGTTTCAAGATTTGGGCAGTGTGTCGACACCACCACCAGGGCAGGTCGACACACTACGGAAAGATTCCATCCTAAGATGGATGTTTGCCACGTGTCAGCCTAGGGCGATGGGGTATCAACCTAGAATCATGTGCCCTTGTACCCAAAGGGTATCTTTGGAATCTTTGGGTATAAAAGGTCCCTAATCGGCCCCCCATCACATCAGAAGAGACCCAACTAACTCTTAGAGCCTCCAAAAAGTTTCCTGGCGGACTACAAGAGGTCGTCTCCCTCCTCTGCTCTCCGTGTGCTTCCAGAAGACCAATTCTCACCAATTCAAGTGTGAGAATTGGAGTGTGATCCCTGTAGAAACCTCTGAAGCATCCAAGGAAGCAGATCCAGTAGAAGCCTTCGTTGGAGAAGAATTCAAGGAAGATCCAACAATTTCAAAGTGCAGAGCATCGGTTTTGGACTTCAAGATTGCAAGCTTCTTCCCAATCCAAGCTTCTACAAGGGAGTACACTTGAAGAACGAAGTTATTTAATACAATTCATTGTACTTCTGTTCTTCTGAGATATCTTTGAGATTATGCAAGTGCTTCTGCATAGCTCTCATTAGTGCTCTCATTTTCGACTAGATCTATTGCTAGAAGGTCTATCTCTTGAGTTGGTGTCTAGCAAGTCTTATGTGAGCATTGTGCTCAAGTTGTGTGAGCATTGTGCTCAGGTTGTTGTGAGCCGTTGTGCTCAGTTTGAGTTGTCTAACTCAAGGTTGTGTTGAGCAGTCTGCTCAGTTGTTCTAGAGTAGTCTTACTCTAGAAGTTGTGTGAGTTGTAAGCTCTCAAGTGTTGGAGTTGTCAGGCTCTAGTGGGTGTGTTACCCAGTTGTTTTAGTGAATCCTCACGGGGTGTGAGGGGTGGATGTAGGAATCACTTGGGTGATTTCCGAACCACCTAAAAATCCTTGTGCATTTGTCTAATTGTGGTTTGATCATTTCATCCGTTAGATGCTTGCATAGGATCGGTTATATTCACTTAATCAATTTGTTTCACATCTATTTTACCAACTCACTCAAATCTCATCAGATCTGTGGTTTTTCACTGATAAAATTGCCTCTGATTCAAAAGTGTTTTTAAATTGTATAAGCTTCACAAAAAGTGGCAAAGATCTATTCATCCCCCCTTCTAGATCTTTCCTCACCTTCACTTCGATCCTTCAGCTGTTCTGCTCAGATGAACTTGGTGGCGGTCTCTGGCCGTTCCAGAAGTGGATGGCCAGATCGCTGGATGCGCACCTGGAGCTTGGCGTCAAGGCATTGACGCCAAGTTCCTGTCTGTGCAGAAACACAAACCGAACTTGAATGAAAGGGTGAAAGAGGGGATCCAGGACACAAGGAAAATGTATAAAAATGATAAAACCATCCTAGACACATACATGAACACTATGGGTAGGGTACTTGCCTTTTGGGTACACTCCAAAGGGATCAAAAGCTTGGTGAAGCTCTCCTTGGGCTGTCCCAAGAAGCCTCCAAAACTCCACTCCTACGAGTTCTTGGTCGATGCAGGGGTTAAGCCAGTGGTGGGGAAGCCTTCTCCTTGGTTCCCTCTAGCCTCCAGTTGCAATAGAACACCAGATGAAGCCTTGGATCGCCGAAATGAAGCCTCCAAAGTTCAGTCCTTGCACAGCTCCAAACTAGGGTTTTCCTCTTCTTCCTCTCTTGCAAAAAGGAAAAGAGAAGGGTTGGGGAAGCATTTCGGGTTCAGATATATGTGAGAGGCTTCTCCTATCCCGAAATGTTGATGTGAACCCCATTCAGACCATTGGGGACAGCTCCCCAATGGTTGGGGTGGCTTGTTTCCGAAATTCCGGGCTCTGCAATGCATGCAGGTCAGAGAAGTTGGCGTCCACATCGCTGGACGCTAGGGTTAGTGTTGGCGTCCATGTGGTTGACGCTGACACCACCTCGACGTCATGATATTGACGCTAATCTGGCCTTCGGCTAGAAGTCTAAAACATGCAGAAACCCATGCTCATCATGAATATATACATGTAATATCTATATGGCATTGTGCACACACTACCATCAAGCAATACATGCATTATTTATACCTAAATTATACACATACACACATAAGTATACTAACTAGTACTTACGTAGATATTTACACAACATGAATTATTTACATGCAATACAATAATGCAACAAAATTCGAGGGCCTTACACCCTCTCCCCCTTAAAAGAAACTTCGTCCTCGAAGTTAGAACGACGCTAGTCAAACAAAAGGGGATACTTCTTCTTCATCGCATCCTCAAGCTCCCAAGTAGCCTCCTCTCGTGAGAAGTTCCACCATAGAACTTTCACCGACGCAATACTCTTGTTCCGGAGATGCTAAACCTTCCGGTCAAGAATAGCTACTGGTTGCTCGACATACGACAGATCTGGCTGAATCTCCACTGGCTCATGACTAATCACATGAGACGGATCTCGAACATACTTCCTGAGCATAGATACGTGGAATACAGGGTGAACGCTAGCCAAAGCTGGGGGTAATGCTACCTCATATGCCACGCTGCCCAAACGTTTGAGAATCTCATATGGGCCAATGAACCTAGGGCTCAACTTACTATGCCTGCCAAATCTGACAACACCTCGAGTAGGCGATATCTTCAAGAAGACATGATCGCCAACCTCGAACTCCAAATCCTTCCTCCTGTTGTCGGCATAGCTCTTCTGCCTATCCTGTGCCGCAACGAGCCTCTTCCTGATAAGCTGGACCTTATCCGAAGTCTCCTGAACTAACTCCGAACCGATCAACTGCCTATCACCAGTCTCCTCCCAACATAAAGGAGATCTGCAGGGCCTACCATACAACGCCTCAAATGGAGCCATACCAATACTCGCATGAAAGCTGTTGTTGTATGCGAACTCCACTAGAGGTAAGTGACGCTCCCAATCATCCTTCCAATCCAGAACACACACTCTCAACATATCCTCGAGCGTCTGGATAGTCCTTTCGGACTGTCCATCAGTCTGGGGATGAAACGCCGAACTGAGCTTTAGCTCCAAACCTAAAGCATCCTGAAGACCCTTCCACAACCTCGAAGTAAATCTCGGATCTCGATCCGAAATGATCGACTTCAGCACACCATGCAATCTAATGATACCACTAACATACAATCTAGCTAGACTCTCTACTGACTGCTTCTTCTTCATAGGCAAGAAATGAGCAGTCTTCGAGAATCTATCTACAACTACCCAAATCGAGTCATTGCCCCTTCTAGATCGAGGCAAACCCGAAACAAAAGTCCATAGTGACAGCTTCCCACTTCCACACTGGGATGTCCATCCTTTGCATAAGGCCGGATGGTCGCTGTCGCTCGGCCTTCACTTGTTGACATACTAGACATCTAGACACATAATCCGCTACATCCTTCTTCATGCCGGACCACCAAAAAGATCTCTTCAAATCCTGGTACATTTTGTGTTACCCGGATGAATAGAGAATCGCGATCTGTGAGCCTCTGCTAACACATGCTCACGGACATCTGCTAAATCGGGGACACAAACACGGTGCTGAAATCTAATCACACCGTCCTCATCTCGAGCAATGCCTGCCTTGCCCACTAACTCTAAGAGTCTAGGGTCGGCTCCCTGTCGCTCGATCACCTCATCCAAAATCGAGGACCTAAGAGATAACTGAGCTAAAAAGCCTGACATAGCGATGGCTCTAACTCAGTCAACGCGCAAGCCGCATCCTCCAACATCTTCCAGTCCTGCTGGAGAGATGGCCTCTTTCTACTCAGCGCATCCGCTACAACATTCGCCTTTCCAGGGTGATACTGAAGGTCGAAGTCATAGTCCTTCAAGAACTCAATCCATCTCCTCTGCCTCAGGTTTAATTCCTTTTGGGAGAAAAGATACTTTAAGCTCTTGTGGTCGGTAAACACCTCAAATCTGACACCATAAAGATAGTGCCTCCAGATCTTTAGTGCATGAACCACTGCCGCGAGCTCCAAGTCATGAGTCGGATAGTTCTTCTCATGCTCCTTCAACTGACGAGAAGCATAAGCCACTACCCTTTCCTGTTGCATTAGCACACAGCCTAAACCAATCCGAGATGCATCCGTGTAGATAGCAAAACCCTCTACACCGCTCGGTAAGACCAACACTGGGGCTGTCGTGAGCTTAGTCTTCAATAATTGAAAACTACTCTCACACTTCTCAGACCAAATAAACTTCACTCCCTTTCTGGTAAGCTGAGTCAAAGGGGCGGCGATGGATGAAAATCCCTCAATAAATCGCCGATAATAACCAGCTAAACCAATAAAACTACGAATCTCCGAAGGGGTCTTGGGAATCTCCCAATCCATAACTGCCTGGACCTTCGCTGGATCAACTGCAACACCAGCGCCGGAGATAACATGCCCGAGGAAATGAACCTCGCGCAACCAAAAATTGCACTTGCTGAACTTGGCATACAGCTTGTGCTCACGAAGAACCTCTAACACTACCCTCAAATGCTGACGGTGCATGGCCTCATCCGGAGAGTAGACCAACACGTCATCAATAAACACTACGACAAAGCTATCTAAGTAAGGCCTAAACACCCTGTTCATGAGATCCATGAACGCTACAGGGGCATTGGTCAATCCGAAAGGAAGGACCAAAAACTCATAATGTCCATAACGGGTTCTAAATGCCGTCTTGGACACATCCTTACTCCGAATCCTCAACTGATGATAACCAAATGGCAAGTCAAACAAATCATCAATACGAGGTAAGGGATACCTGTTCTTCACAGTCACTTTGTTCAACTTTCTATAGTCAATGCATAACCTAAGTGACCCGTCTTTCTTCTTGACGAACAATACAGGTGCGCCCCAAGGGGAAACACTAGGGCGAATAAATCCCTTATCAAGCAACTCCTGCAACTGCCTCCTCAACTCGGCTAACTCCACAGGTGCCATCCGATATGGAGCCTTCGAGATAGGAGAGGTGCCCGGAAGCAACTCTATGGTAAACTCTATCTCTCTATCCAGTGGAAAACCAGACAAATTATCAGGAAAAACGTCTGGAAAATCCTGCACTACCTCAATCTCTGCAAGAGTAGGTGACTCATCAGCCTCTGGCACTAACACCACGCTGTCAAGAAAAGCGTCACAACCCTTGTTCACCATGTGCATCGCCTTCATGGCAGAGATGACTAACTTTCCTGCCAAGTTCCTTGGCAAGGGATGAGAGAACTCGTCCTCACCAGGAATGCGGAAAACAATCCTCTTCCGACGACAATCCACTAACGCATAGTGCTCCTCTAGCCAACCCAGACCAAGAATAGCATCATAGTCCTTCATCTTTAGCAAGAAGAAACACCCATCTAGGACTCTATCCTCAATGCACACATGTAACGACGGAATGCACTTCCTAGTCGATACCGTACCCGCCGGGGTGTGCACAGACAAAGGGACCTCTAACTCCTCAGACTCTATGCCTGACTCTAGGGCTAACTGCCTAGCGAACCGCTCGAAAATGAACGAGTGAGTAGCACCCGTATCAAACAAAACCCAAGCGTGCACACCTAAAAGCAAAACCATACCTTCGGTGACATGCTCCGCCTGCTCGGCGTCCTCGCGAGCTAAAGTAAACACTCGAGCTGGGGCTCGAGGCCTTCCTGGTCTTCCTGTAGCTGGCGCGGCTGCCGCTACCGCTGGGGCTGGCGCTCCACGCTGAGCTCTCTGCTGGAGTCTTGGGCAATCCTTGATCTTGTGGTCGCTGCTTCCACACTTCAAGCACTTGCCCGTAATCATCCAACACTCGGTACCACCATGTGTCTTCCCACAGTGGGGACACTCTTTCTTCACACCAGGGCAACGTACAGAAGGTACCTGAGAACTGCCGACTGCCATGGATCGCTGCGGTGTCTGGTACACCGTTCTTCTTCTTGTCTTGCCGTTGGAAAGTTGCCGCTGGCCTCTTCTGCGAAGCTTTCTTTTCTTCCAGGTATTGCTCCATTTCTCCCTCCTGCCTACAAGCAGCACTGAGGGCCTCGTCCAACGTGCGGTGGTCAACGCCACGAGTCTCGTCCGCAGTGATGGCTTGAGTCCCATCACGAACTCTTTTGTCTTCCTGCGCTCGTCTGCCACGATATGAGGTGCATATTTAGAGAGTTTAGAAAATCTTGCCTCATATTCCAGCACAGTCATGGAGCCTTGAGCCAAAGATAGGAATTCCTGCTCCATCCGATCTTGCACATGCTCGGGGACGAACTTGGCCCGAAAGAGCCTCACGAACTCGTCCCAAGCAACGTCGATAGCTCCGTCCTCAAATCGGGTACGCAGCAATGAAGCCCACCATACATCAGCTCTTTCCTGCAATACACCTTCGTAAGCTCCAACTAACAGTCTAACTAACAAAACATACAATCATACAAAATCAACACATACCTGTAGCATGTAGGTGGCCAATGTAACCTTATCCTCCTCTCCACACCTGATGGCTCGGAAGATCTTTTCTATCTCCCTCATCCAGCTTTCAGCCAACAACGGATCGCTCTCCCCCTTAAAAGAGGTGGCAGCATCCTCTTGAATCTCTCCATGGTAGAAGGTCCACCATGGTCCTGAGCTGGTACTTGAGCCTGCTACAGTACACATTAAGCAATACACAATCAATATAATATCACACATTCAAATAAAACAGATAATAGTTCATTTTATTGGTCTAACCTGAGCCTCCAACTGAGCCTGGAGTGCTGCCTGGGTATGAGCCTGCGTCTGCATGGCTTGCACCAGACCTTGCATGAATACTCCATAGTCCACAGGTGGCGGTGGGGGAAGTACAGGACCTGGCGGTGCCGGGGCCTGCTGCTCCGCCCGCTCGTCACGTCGCGGCTCATCCTCACGGGCTGGCGCTCCGCCACGCCTACCTCTCGAAGCCATGGCTGAAATAAATTTCAGCCACCATTAGAGCTAGGTTATTAAGTTTTCTAACCATTTTCTTATCTATTTTTCATTCATTATTAATCAATTCTACACATGTGGACATACTTAGCATGCAATGAAGATGATGGCTTATGTATATTCATGTGCAATCTCACCGGTTGCTCTGATACCAATCTCTGTAGCGACCCTTATTATACCGGTACGGTTATACCAACCCACGTCGGTATAGCGAGCGTTGCCACAGTGGGACATTTACCAACAATAACATTCAGCTGAGATACACGTGAATATAAGAACAGAGTAGCGGAAGTAAAGAACTACTGTCTTCATTTCATTCATCATCCACATTTAAACATTATGATTTGATAACATTTAAGAACTACAAGTCCACATAATTAAATTGCTGAAAATTTAAAACATAAATGTCCACACTTATACATTCCCTTTCCATAGTAATTCTAATACAATGTTTCAATTACATACTATGAAAATCTCAAAATGTCACAAGCACTCCAATTGTCTAATCTCCACGCTCGGAGTCGGTCTCCCACGCCTCCTCTGCAAGCGTGTCGTCACCAACTACACCTATACGCCGAAGCAAGTAATGAGTCTAAAAGACTCAGCAAGTATTCTACACATACCGCACATGCACATATCATGGTAGGTTTGCATACACATTCATAAGACACAACATGTAGCATGCTTGACATTTAATTTCTCAACCTATCATGGTGAATCTACAATTAAACACATGGACTATGCTTTCAGATTTGCAGAAATAGAATCACCTATCACATGCTTTATATTCATTCCTCACATATAAATTCTACCTTTAACCAACTAAGACATGAAAGCCATTAACATAAATTTCCGAGCATGCATGAAAGGAAACATACCCAACATGGAATCTACACATTCCTACACATATACATAACCATTTTTCATACTTTAAACTTGCTGGTTTTACATGCTTTAGCAACCATAATCTAACACATGAGAGCTACAACAACGATTTAAATCACAACATGTGAACAATCAAGCATGGAAGTTGTTTACATATCCTTATCAATTATCCTTAACATGAATTCTAGGCATTTTGCATACATAAACATGATCCTAACATAATAAAGCTACTGTTCAAGCATGATTTCAGATTGTCATAACATAGATTACAAACTCACATCCTCACATTGGTTTAACATTTTTACACAATTCCAATTTCGCATATTTCACAATTTACACATGCACTTTTACACATTGTTCACATTCACATTTTTCATGAACACATACACATTTACACATTCACATTTTTCACATGAACACATACACATTTACACATCCATTTACACTTTCACATTTGTGCCGTGACACATAGTCCAAACCACCAAAGAAGGACAACACATCACATCACATAGACGCCATCTAGGCAATACAATGGCGACTCTTGGACTGCGCAGACCGGGAGAACAAGTCTCCACCCTAACCAGTGGTACTTGTCCACCTCCAGGATTTCCCCCTAATGCCCTTAGGGTCACTTACACATTGAACCTTCTCAGGGGGACTTTTCCCTGATACGGTTCCACTGCCCTCTGTGGAAGCAGTGTCACATTTGGCACAAGTTACACATTACACTTTTTACCGATTTTAACACATAGGTTTACACATGTCATTCTCATTTCATTCACTTTCTCACTCACATGCACACTTCTCTGTTTTTCCTAACATGGCACTACAATTACAGAATCTTAGCACTCAGAAATTTCGCTAATCAGGTTGCTATACACAAAATCAAATCATTCTACAACGGCATGCATTAGTTTCACAATTTCACATGGGAAATTCATATTGTATCATCTACTGGTCCAAATGACCTGAAATTTTAACCACAGCTAATTTCGGGTTTAGGATCTCACATGCAAAATTTCAGACTTTTCTGAGCTAAAACGGAATTACAGAAAATCTAACATTAATTTCACATGCTATCCGCAATTCGATTTAACATGGAGTTAAACACAGGCACAGTTTTAACCACTCACTGTCTGAACCCTAACATGCATAGAACTACAGAATTTATTCCTGAATTTATTGGCCAACATACAATTTACAGAAGATTTATTGCGACTTACGCATGATTTCTGTTTTCCCCAAAATGGGAAAATTCGATAGATCATATAAGCATGGAAAATTCCAGAAACTCAGGGCATAGACAAGGTTGTACACACATGGTCTAATGAAATTTGGGCAACATGATTTTACCACGGATTATCAAGAAAATGGTAAGAACATACACATGAACATTCTTCCACATGCTTTTAAATATATAAATAAGTTCTACCATCCACAAAATAAATGTACATTCACATTCCCATCCATCACATTAGCTAGTATACATAGCATATAAGAGATTACATTATATCCTCATCGTGAAACATATCGAAATTATCCACATAGAAGGGCAGAACAGCTTGCTGTTCTGCTCAGATGAACTGGCGGCGGTCTCTAGCCGTTCCAGAAGTGGACGGCCAGATCGCTGGATGCGCACCTGGAGCTTGGCGTCAAGGCATTGACGCCAAGTTCCTGTCTGTGCAGAAATACAGACCGAACTTGAATGAAAGGGTGAAAGAGGGGATCCAGGACACGAGGAAAATGTATAAAAATGATAAAACCATCCTAGACACATACAGAACACTATGGTAGGGTACTTGCCTTTTGGGTACACTCCAAAGGGATCAAAAGCTTGGTGAAGCTCTCCTTGGGCTGTCCCAAGAAGCCTCCAAAACTCCACTCCTCCGGGTTCTTGGTCGATGCAGGGGTTAAGCCATGGTGGGGAAGCCTTCTCCTTGGTTCCCTCTAGCCTCCAGTTGCAATAGAACAACCGGATGAAGCCTTGGATCGCCGGAATGAAGCCTCCAGTTCAGTCCTTGCACAGCTCCGAGCTAGGGTTTTCCTCTTCTTCCTCTCTTGCAAAAAGGCAAAGAGAAGGGTTGGGGAAGCATTTCGGGTTCAGATATATGTGAGAGGCTTCTCCTGTCCCGAAATGTTGATGTGAACCCCATTCAGACCGTTGGGGACAGCTCCCAATGGTTGGGGTGCTTGTTCCCGGAATTCCGGGCTCTGCAATGCATGCAGGTCAGAGAAGTTGGCGTCCACATCGCTGGACGCTAGGGTTAGTGTTGGCGTCCATGTGGTTGACGCTGACACCACCTCGACGTCATGATATTGACGCCAATCTGGCCTTCGGCCAGAAGTCTAAAACATGCAGAAACTCATGCTCATCATGAATATATACATGTAATATCTATATGGCATTGTGCACACACTACCATCAAGCAATACATGCATTATTTATACCTAAATTATACACATACACACATAAGTATCCTAACTAGTACTTACGTAGATATTTACACAACACGAATTATTTACATGCAATACAATAATGCAACAAAATTCGAGGGCCTTACACACTGTACCAGGACAAACCCCGAGCACCCGGTGCTTGGCTCACAAAGAACCTGGGGTATCAGACTTGAGAGGTAACCACAGAAGGCGTTAATAACCCAACTTGCTAGGCACACATTACCAAGCAAAATCCATCGTTTCCAATCACGATATAAACCAACACACCCCCGACATACCCTACATTGCTTAACCAACACTGCCCAAGCAGTGTTCAACAGAAAACATACAGACTGGCTACAGAACCCCAGAGCTCAGGTGGCCACAATCTAAATTGCGTCCAACACAGGTGACACCTTTCAAAGATTAAATCGTGATGAACCAACCCGTCACCTTTAAAGTCTGAATCACGATCGGACACAGGTCGTCGTGTTCAGAAACGCGACGTCTGGGTCCGTCGCCTTTCAGACAGAAGAAATCTATCATGTTCTTTCATTTTGTAAATCACACCAAACGGCTATACTAGCTATTAAACAGGTAATAATTGTTAATGTAACATCCTAAACATGCTTTCTAACAAGTGTATGTGATTTAAAACCTTCAAACACTAACTTACACAGTCCATACAAATGAAAATAAGAGAATGTTCCCCTACAAATAGATGAAATACAAAACCGACGCTGCCCAAGTGTTCCCCGTGCTCCAAAGCACCTCCTCGCGCTGGAATCACGCTGAACGGACAGCAGAAACCCTGAAATCGCCACAAAATCCTCCAGCAGCCCCCCCTTCAGCTGAACAGTGCAACTACACTATTTGGCCAGGGGCAGAAGCCCAAAATATATAGAGTTTAAATCGCGACGTATCTAACCGTCATGTTTAAAATGTGACATGCCCCGCCCTCGTAATTAAACCCACGACGCCCCAGCGTGTGACACATGGCGCGCATACGGACATGCACCCTGATGGCGGTGTTCAATCGCGACGTAGCAGGTGGTCGCGTTCATTAAAAATTGCGACGCCTATGTTGGTCGCGTTCTTAATGAACCCGCCAGAGGTCTGTTTCGGCTGAGATTTCCTAGTCCTCCAGCCTCACACCCTACTACACAAAGCTATAAACATTCATATACTCATACCAACTCAACCAGTGGGCCACACACTGGGCCCCAAACCCGGTAAATGATTATCCGAACATTCAGGGTATTACAAGAATAGAGTTCTACCTTGAAACCCACGATCAAAAGACTCTTACTTGGCCGTAGATTAGAAGATAAGCTCGTGCAGAATCCATAATAGGAAAAAGTCCTATCCAAACTAGAAACTATATTTCCAGAGTCAGTCGATTGATTTCCCAAGATTGACTGTCTGATTTTAGACTCACATTGACCGGGACTTCGACTGGCAAATCGACTGACGGTTCGGTCATCCGATTCGGGAATTTCGGTCGACTGATTTTGGGTTTAGCTTTGACCAATGCTTCGGCTGGAGTAGTATAAGGTGAACATCCGAAGTACCTTGCTTCGACTGGCGGATCGGTCAATTGAGTTCCTCAAATCGGTCGTCCGAATTTTGACTGTCCCCACGGCCAAACCTTCTGGTTAAGTCAGTCGTCCGATTTGCCCAAATCGGTTGTCCAACTTTGGACAGGTAATCGATCTGTCATTGATTCCATTTGATTCATAACTAATCTGATATGGATTCCTTTTTAATATCGATCGACCAATTTCTGTAAGTCGGTCGTCCGATTGTCAATTTTGCAATTCTTCTTCCAATCTTAGTCTTTCTGTTTTGTCCAAGTCTTGGGCTTGGTATTGACCACTTGAAATGCGACTTTTGGACAAAATTACTACACACTTAACACACAAATTAGACCCTCAAATTAAATAAACATAAATCAAATGCTTGGTCATAAACATGAATTATATTCAGTGTTTTTTTGAATCGTGAGTTAAACTTAATGTTTTTGTGATCATCAAATTTACAGAGTACAACAAAGTTTAGTGCACTTGAGTTTTGCACTTTGCATTTATACTTCTCTTTTTTTATTGGCCAATGGAAAAAGGGCACAATACACCCATCTAATGCGAAGCAAAAAATGTAACTGCAAAGTGTAAAACTCAAGTACATTAAACTTTTATCAAGTTACATGGGCTCAAGAGATGGTTAAGTTGATTATAGGAGATTACGAAGATAACCACCGATTCAAATAAAACACTTGGAATGTATTAATCAAAACTAATTCAAATTGATAGTTGTCTGCCCTGTATTGAACAGTGTAATTGTCCTATGTGTAAATGGGACAAAAATACGGTAATAGAATAGGATGATAATTCCATCCTTGCATGTTGTAGCAATATAATAGTGTTGAGATGTGGCTCAAATTCAGTACACATCGACAAGGTCTGAGCTGAGCAAGGTGGCTCCACACAAAGCGGTCGACTATTTCGCTCAGGGCGGTCGACCGCTCCACCCAGCATGCAGGAGGAGTGTTCTAGAAAAAGCGGTTGACTACTTTTCCATAGCGGTCGACCACTCCACTCAGGATGCCAACATGGGTGCTCTGTGAAAAGCGGTCAACCGCTTTTCTCAAAGCGGTCAACCACTTCTGACGGGTCCAGTTTTGGATGGTTTCCTCGTTTTGATTCCGTGTATTTGAGGCCATGTTTTGGCCTAGGGTATGATTGTACTACTCTTCATAGTTGGAAATGCAGTTGTACAGAGGTCGAGCTCCGTGGAGTAGGTTTGACACATCGTCAATCCAAACTACGTAAATCGGTGTGTCTTGTCTCCTCTTCTTCTCTCTATTTCTGTTGTGTTTCTGTTTCATCTAGCATATGTCCGATCGAGAGAGTGACGGTGAGGCATTAGAGGGTGTTTCCGCACAACAAATTGGTATCAGAGCCAAGGTCGGCGCTGGTTCACCTTAGGTTGGTCGAAACATATCAAGGATGAGCAGACTGATGAAAGCCGAGTTCGACAAGTTCGATGGAAAGGGGAATTTCGATCTAAGGTAGATGAGTGTGAAGGATTTTTTGGTACAACAGTGGGTCATTAGGGCATTGACAGAACAGAAGCCTGCGAAGATGGATGATGAAGAGTGGGAAGAGCTGGAGCAGATGGCCTTCAGCACCATTCAAATGTGTCTGGCAGATTCAGTTCTATATGATGTGATGACGGAGAAGATGGAGAAAGGGTTATGGAGAAAGTTAGAAAGCCTCTACATGGCCAAGAACGTTACAAAATAACTTTTCTTGAAGAAAGAGCTTTACAGTATTCGGATGATAGAAGGAGGAGATCTGATTCAGCATATGAATTGATTCACTCAAGTGGTAACTGATCTGCTGTGTGAGACCCCAAAATTTTTCGTCATTTTATAATGTGCATGCGATAATTTCATGTCATAAATATAGTGTACGTATTAAAAATATTACATACTATAACTATTAATTGTTCATGTGCATATATGTGTATGTATATTATTTTCGTAAATATAAATAATTAGCTAGTTTTATAATGATGTACTTATTTAAATACCATGCATGTTGTACTTAATTATACTTTGTACGCGTATAGATGTATAAAACTAATGTGGTACATTTGATATTTACGTATTGAAATAATAATTACATGACTATGACTTGTATGATATCTAGATAATAGTGTGTGTATTACATTTATATTGATGTTCGTGCTAAATACATGCAACTATAGTGTATATGTATATACGTGTCTATTACTTTGTGCATATTATCATTAAATGAAAATAATGTAAGTTATATTTATAAATAATGTGTAATGCATGTAATTTATGTAATTAGTGTAAAAATATTTAATCATGTTCATACCTTATTGTTGGAGCCTCAATCTATGTTAAATCGGACGAAAACACTGTTTTTGGTTGTCTGGCACAGTTGGCGGCCAGAACTGTGCCGCCAACATGCAGAGGGCCAGTGGGCGGCCACCCCCTGGACGCCAACCCCCTTCTGGCGGCCAGACCTTGACGTCAACTGAGCAGTTGACTACAACCGATGTTGACGTCAATATCCTCCTGCGTAACGGTTCCAGATTCATTAATGCTCGCATTATGAGTTGTTCCAGTTTAGGAAACCCTTCCTAAACCCTTGGTAACCTACCCTAGTTCGTACCCAACCCATCCAACTTTATAAAAACCTATTTTCTGGCCGCACCAAGCTTTTTGGTGTTTTGAGAAACCCTATTCTTTCCTGCAAGAAAAGCTATTTTTCCTGAGCTTTGATCCAGCGATTGGAGGACTTTCTGGGAGATCTACCACGACTGGAGCATAGTACAACCATCCAAGAAGCATCCCCAACCCCGAGGAACGTTTTACATCGACGGGAGAAGAAGATCCAAGGAGTTCCGAGCACCCTCTTATTTTGACCGAGGAGGGCTTCAATGGCATAGATTTGATCTTCTAGGATTTTATTAGAGGCAAGTAACCTTTGTACATCCTTCCTATACATGTCCCTTAGGTCCTAGAATTTTTGTAAATTTTTCCTCGCGTCCTGGACCCTCAAACTTCTCCGTACATGTGAGTATGTCTGTGCAGACTGCTGTCTTGAAGTTGACGGAAACATCCCTTGCCGTCAAGTTCATCAGTTGACGGCAAGAGATGTCGCAGTTAACTCAGTTGACGGCCAGGGGTATGCAGTCAAGTTCTTCAGTGTCCAGAAAATTGCTATTTAATCCTCTTAAATGTATTTAAATTGATATTCTGACATGTGTGCATCCTGGAAATTTTATGTAAGGTCAAAGTTGATTGATAAGTCATGTCATGAGGATTTTATAAATTTTCTTGATTTATGTTAATTATGAAAATTCTGGAGAGTGAATTATGAGCATAAGATAAGGATGTTTAATTTGTGTAAATAGGATATTTGTGAGTTTGGATTTG